>CAJNDV010033183.1:17060-27633 GCA_905221635.1 Symbiodinium sp. CCMP2456
CCCTAAATCTGAAATGACAACCCGAAGAGTTCAAAACCCCTCGTCTGGAGAATATAGAATGTACCCCACAGGCTCCACATATAGTACCATTATGGAATTAAGTCCCAAAAGACCATCCTTATTAAGGCTTTAGGGACCTAATTCCATAATGGTCCTATATATGGAGCCTCTGGGTACCCAATCTACGTCGATCGTGCTCAGCCTGGAAAAGCGCCAGGTAGGCGCAGTAGGCCACGAGCCTGCGCTGAGGCGTGCCGCGTTTGGTTTCTCAAGCGGTAAACCCAACCTGTAGACTCCTACAAATCTCCCCGAATAGTAGTAGGAATGGTACTAGTAATAGTACAAAACGGGTAACAGTGATTCAATATAGTGATTGGTAAACTAGAAAACTAGTACTAATGAGTAATTAGAAGTTAGGAGTTCGTAATTAGGAAATAGGAATCAGGAAATAGTAATTGGTAAGTAGTATTTAATAGTTAATGGCTCGTCATCTGTGATTGGTAACTACTACAAGTAATAGTACAGTGTGCAGGGAGAGTGGGTCTTTCTTGTCTCGAAGATATTGCTGCTGTAAATCCGCACGGTCGCTAGATTGAAAATTCCTACCCTAAGTCGGAAGCCCTAACCCTTAAACCCAGACCCCGCCCCACAAACTGTATCCAGCAAAATCCTCTTGCTCTCCATAGTCCCTTTCTTGCACTAGTCACGTCCTGCCTTGCTTTCCGGTCTCCCCTGTGCTCAGATTGCTGTCTGTGCCGCTCCTTTCCCAAAAACCCCAACTGTTGATGATATCAATCCTGTATTACCTTAAGGGCCCTAAAGTATGGGAACGATGGTAATATTCCTTACTATGGGTACATAATGCAGGGTGTATATCATCAACCGTAGGTACTGTTACCGGGGATACTTCCCCAATCACAACAGCAATTCCTAACACCGAAACCTACCTTCTACTCTATTTGTACTTCGGAACCCTTAAAGGAGCCCTAAAACCCTAAACCCTTAAAGGAGCCTATATAAATAAATATATATATATATATAGGTACTTAAGCCCCTTCGGGTTTCGCAATCCTAAACCCTAAACCGCCCATGCCCCCTCCCACGCGCGTCCACATTTGTGGAATCGAAACCCACTGAGGATGGCCAAGCAGGATCACATTCCTTTTGGCTGAAGGTTTAGGGTTTAAGGTTTAGGGTAATATAGGGGCCTTTATAATTAGAATAGGGTTTGGGGACCCGGACCCATCCTACCATAATTATAATAAGGACCCCCCCCAAAAAATATAGGTAATTATTTAGGCTTCTATATGAGGCTGAAACCTCAGGCCCCGGGGCTTGGAATTCAGAGCTTAAGGGCTTCTGTGGGATGTTTCTCCATGATTGCTTCTGCAGGGTTTAGGGTTTAGGGTTTAGGGTTTAGGGGTTTAGGGGCTTAGGGTTTAGGGCTTATGCATGCTTTTGCTGGTCCGCTTTGCAACGTGCATTTCTTTTCCACTGCCAAGGAATGCAGGAGCAGCCTTAAATTGGTTGTTGGAATCATATGACCCTCAACCTAAATATCTACATCTATAAAAAAAACTTGTATATCTATCTATATATATATATATATGAGCCCGACGCTTTTAGGGTTCATTTGACTACCTTTGTATATGTACAATACTAACTGCTTAGTTAAATGCTATACCGCGACATGCCCCGTACCAACGTATAGGAGGCGAGAAGTTTCAGACCTGTTATCCCTCTACGTCTCTTAAACACAAGTTGCGACCCATGAAACCGAAACAATCCTGCGAGGTATGTCCCCGATGTTTGTTTGAATTACATCAGACGAGCTCTCACAGGACCGTGTGTATTACAATCGAGTCATATCGTTTGAATCGCAAACAGCAGTGGCACACTGTGTGAGACATGTAGTTCGTATGCATGTCCAAGCATGCAAGTCTAAGCGTTTTTGTGAAATCTCAAAGCGAACACTACATTGATACGACCGAACGTATCTCGATGCAACGTAATACTTGGGCATAGTACCTAGTTATAGGGCCAAGACATGATGCCTAGAGGGCCTAGATTTGTGTACACGATCTTCTTGGTTGATACCCATTGGCACGTTCCTGCCTGGTTATTGTCGTACTCTTCCGTATGCGCCCATCATCCTGTCCAGTCAGCATTGATGCAGTACCGGTGTGGGAAGCAATGAAGGCAGGCTACAAGCACGCACATGCTGCAGCGAAAGTTGCATTTGTTTTTACATCCAGCCATGCAGCATTTCCGAATGTTATGGTGTTATTTCTAACCAGAACTACGGAGCGGGTGAATGCGTCGAACTGACAATGGAGTCACGCATCTCCTTCCTTGAGGTTTGTCAGTTCTGCGAGTGGACGGCTTCTTCATAGCCCATTTCTGTACAAGTCTACGTTCACTCTTTCGTGCAGTTGCAAGAGGTAAACATGCCTTGGAATGGCGGCCATCTGACTGTTGTTCCGTACACCACATCGCCCAGTTCTGATCACTCCACAAGGATTGGTGGAGAGATCTGCCGAGTAGCAGACTCGCACTGACGACATACGTCAGCGGATGCTCAGTTGCCAAGTGATGGAGCAACATCTTTATGTATTAATAATATCGCAGCCTCAAAGCCAATGTAGAGTGGTGCAGTGAATTGGTACTGCGTGACCACGAACTGATTTCTGCATGAAGTGCTTCGTTGAGTTCCACTTAGCAGAAAGGTAAGATATGCTTTCTTCATGCGATGTCTTGACCGGACATTGCTCATGAGCCACTCAAGTCGATCCGGAGCACAGGCGGACCAGAGCACCTTGTAAATAGGCTTGTTGGGTCCAGCCGCCTTCAGCTGAACTTCTAATTGATAACGCTGACATAAGGCAGCGATACATTTGATGAATGTAAGCCTGTCATGAAATGGAATGTCCGCTTTGAGTTCGTGTAGATGAGATGCAGCTTCGTGCTGGTTCATCGAGAAGTCCAGTATCATCTCTCGATATCGAGTTTCTTCACAGCTGAGAGGCCTAGGCGTGGTGCCATCGTAATATGCACTCCAATGACCGACATCGGTGTCTGAATCATAGGCGACACATTTGTTTAAAATACAATGCAACTGCTTGAGCCGGGCTTTTCTTGTTCCAGAAGCCGTACTCACACACGATGGCTAAGTGAACGGGGTCCAACATAAGGCTCTCCAACTTTGGACATATTGCTTTCATCTGAGTATATAACTTCTCGGAAGGACTGTCTGTGGCTACATGACAAATCGTACCAAGCTTGTCAGCACTGAAGGTCTCCGTAAAAGCCTCTACCAGCTGCTCTGAAGACTCATTCTGAAGAGGACGCAGAAGCAAGACCGCCCCAGATCGGCCCCGTACACTTAGTATTCGGCGCCAGGCCGCGTCTCCGAAGGGGGCAGCATTACGAACGGTCTTCGGAGCTCTGTATGTTTCTTGACCAAGGAGCTTGAGACATACTTTGACTGTAGCATCCATGCTGACGTAATGCCACTCGTCGTTTAACTCCAATGATCTGGTCATCTCACTTACTTCTCCTCGAAATGCGGCTGGTGAGGTGATGTCCTCCATGATAGGCAACCAGTAACGGACGTCTCCCGGAAGAAGAGTGGATATCCGGTTGCCATGCTCGAGAGCAGGCATATGGCAGCGGGTCACCATGGTACGCACCTCTTACGCGAGCCGTCATACACATAATATACTTACTTGGAATGTGTACTCTAGTGCTTCATTCTGCACGACATATAAAGACTTATGTTTGGATACATCCGAGTTGCCTGAGCGTGATTCAAGACGGCTTCCCGAATCAGCAGGTCAGCGAAGGAATGTGTGTAGTAAAGATATCGCACCCTTCTAACATCCAGCCCATTTCCAACGAACTTGGCATTCACATAGCGAGGGCCTGCAACGTCCAGGACCAGCTGTATGTGTTGGTCGATATGGTTGCAGTTGTTCTTCAGACGTGGTTGTACTGTATCACGCAATAAAGTCGCACTCTTTTGTAGAATATCAGACGCCGGTATTTGCGAGGATGCAGAGTGGTTAAACATAGCCAATATCACTTTGACCTGTTCCGTCCCAGAACACACATATTGATTCGCCACCACGTGATGCTTCTCGATGTGTGTTCTCAACTGGCGAAGTTGCGCAAAGGATCTGAAAGGACACATGGGACAGAGTCTACGTCCATCAACTCGACGTGATTTGGTCCGCAACTCTTCATAGACTGTCTGGACCTCTTCACTCAGCAAAGTCTTTAAACCATCAGATATGACAGGATTCTCATCCTCATCCAATGTAAACTTAGACTTCACATCGTCGGAGTCTCTCTCATCTGAACCGTCCGAGTCAGCGCCTGCAACCATGTCGAGCAATTGTGCAGATTTGTCATCTGGCTTGTCTCTTGCTTCCCGTTTCCAGCAGGACACGACGGTAGAATGATCCACTGCAGCATCATGGATCTCATTGAGCAACTCCACCGACGTCTTGTAAACCGTGGCACCATCGAATAGTGTGGCGAGAGACCCATCAAGTCGTACAGCGACGCAGTGTGGACTTCCGTTACCTTCGTAATGAATCATGTACGACTTCACATGATTGTCCGGCAGACCAAAACAGCATGCAATATCGATGGAACACATCTTGGCCATAGAGCGGTAGTCTTCGTACTTCAACTTGAGAGCCTCTGCGTTGGCCAATGATCCGGCAGTCAGACACAACAGCAACGATGGTCGGTCTGGAGAGCCGTACCACGTGCCAAAGTGCACACGGAATGATAAGGCGTTGGCACGGCTGCCTCTGTTCTTCACCAGCTCGATGAAAGACATATGCTGCTTTACAGTGATGGTAATGCCAGTACCATGTCCTCCACGGACGTCCACATCAGCGACATGATCGTGGCTGACGGAAAGGTCTTCTGCTTGTTATCGCCAAGTGACATGTAATCTTGGTGTAACATATTACATGCCATCCATCTGGTGTACTGAGAAAGTTTCTGCAAGCCAAGCACAAGCTCGTGATTCTTCAAGTTTGCAGGAGGCGCTCCACGGTTGAATACGGTGTTGATGACATTCTTGCCTTGGACGACATTCAGTCCCAGCTTTTGACGAAGTCAGATCTGTTTTTGACAATATCATCCGATAGAGCCAGCAGATCGTCCGGCAGTGACGGCTCCGGCTTGGTCTTTGTGATGATTTGCTGTACCAAAGTAAGACAGCAGTTGTATATGTCCAGATCCACCGTGTGATCACCCACAACATGACCTTGAAGGCGACGGGACATGGACTGCGCTCCGCCTGCAACTGTATATCGTCTTGCTCTCACGGAATACTGCTGCTTGTCCGAATAATGATAGGAAATGCATGGACTCCGTACATGAGTTTTTTCGGTGCTGGTTGAAGAATCTCGTCACAACAAACGGCGAGGCTCCGCATGAAGATTGCTGGGTAGGAGAGCACATCCGAAGGACGCGAACGCCTAGTGTAAGGGGCCTTTCATAATATAATAGGGTTCTGTGTTGAGAAGGTTTCAAAAAGGGTTCGACATTATAGGGAACCGTAAAACGGAAGATTTCAAAGGTTTAGCCTAGGGCCTAGGTGAGCTCGTCCCACATAGGATGCATGCTTTCCCACCGGTGTGGAGCGGTGAAGATTGGCAGTTGCCCGGCTGCAGCAAAGAACACTAAACCCCAAGCCCTAAACCCCTAAAACCCAAAGCGTAAACCCTTAAACCCTAAACCCCCAACCCTAAGCCCCTAAATCCTAAACCCCTAAACCCCAAACCGTAAACCCCTTAACCCTAAACACTAAACCCCTCAACCCTCTATCCTAGAAGCTCCAGAAAGACCTCTTAGCCTTCAGCCGGCTCAGAAAGGCAGCTTGCGGATCGAATTTCGGCATCATATTAGGTTTTAGGGCGTAGGATTTACGGGTTTAGGGCTTCAGGGGATCTCACACCGTACATGCACGATCTATGTGCCGGTGCCTAAAGCCATGGTCTAGGGTTAGGGTTTAGGGTTCAAGCCTAAAGCCAGGGTTTTGGGTTTAAGATTCGAGTACAGCCTATTCTGGTATTTCATATTATAGTTATAAAAAGAACCTCTAAAATTGTATATGTATTTCGTGTCTTCTTCCAGGTTCCGGGGAATAGTCTGCTACTTCTGCAGGATTGCAATGCTCCCCGAAGCCCTGGCCATGCTTGATTCCCTGCCCGGCCTTGTTCAGGAAAGTCTGCTGCTCTGCGAATCACTGTCCTGGTGCTTTGCGAGTAAGAAACTATAATAAACAATAGAATAGAAGACAAAAAGCCCCTCCTCCTGGTAGTACGTACGGCCAGGAACACCAAGTGGTGGTAGTGGCACCTTGTGCTGTAGTTTGCTTTAAACTAATGTATTTGTGAAACAAAAACTGAGAACGCCACCAGCATACACTGCACAGATCGACTTTTCACGACCTTAGCTTTTCATCATGAGCAGCGGCGCTTCTAAGTCAACATCTTTAAGTTTCAGGAACTCACTTTCTGCACGACATCCGCATCCACCTGAGCATTAGAACAATGAACATAGCCAGAATTCGAGAACGAGCATGATCGAGCCTCCACCGATGATCACTTTGTGCCCTTAGGACATAGGCCCCAATTACAACATTACAAAACGGAGACAAAACACAGTTTTCTTGAGCTCGGTGCTGTCTTCACCGACGTCTCGCTCTCCTGCAAACACTTTCGGAAAGAAGAAACTCAAGCAAACAGAACGAAGATTCGCGATGTGCCTTGGCATCCCTCTCGCACGTCTTTTCCTGCAATCACTTTCCGAAATTGAAACTAAAACAACAAGAAAGGCGCGCGAGACAAAGCCTCGAACACTGTCTCCTTCAGAACCTCGCAAAAAGGTTTTCTAAGCTTTTCAAAGATGAAACAACACACGCAGCATGCCTCCGGTTTCCAAACACGCGGCTTGCGTTCCTCGGAGATTGTTTGTTTTGTTTACATTCGAAACCAAAAATTACAAGACCCTGGCACTGGCGAACGCCGCTGGCGGGCCGAACTGACAGGAAATCAGAGACAGGCATGCATTCATTCAGCAGAAAATTTCGCGCACCTGCCACACTTGCCCTCTGGGGCAGCACCGCGTCCTGGGCCTTGGCTTTGGCCTCATCGGTGATGGTTTTGTTTTTCAATGCGATGATTTTGTGTTTTGAGATTCAGGATTCAGGAATAAGCCCACGACGAAAGCCTTGGGCACCATGGTGTGCTCACCAAAAAAAACTGTGCTTGAGCCAGCAAGCTGGGAAAGGGAAGTAGAGGTCAAGAAAGCAAGCCCTTCAGGAGGTTTGAGGGCTGAATCGTCAACCCCGTTTGCTCGCATGTGTTTTGGTTATTGCGGAGCTGATATTTGCAAAATCGAGCATTACACCTCGCACATAAACGATCACATTCCATAGCATGGCATTGATGATAAATTTCTGTCGCAAGCTGTTCATTTGATAAAACTGTTCAACGATATATAACATGGAAAAGACTTCGGTCGCAGCTCGACATATAAACGAATGATCATGGCTGGCATGATTGCTCTCTGCTTCCCTTCACAGCTCGCACATAAACGATCACACTCCATAGCATAGCGTTGATGATAAATTTCTGTCGCAAGCTGCTCATGTGATCAAACTGTTCAACTATATATAGCATGGAGAAGACTTCGGAAGGGAACCAACTATTAGGTGGTTCCAGTCATTTGACCCTGTGCACACATGTGACTCATGAATCGCTTTTCAAACCCCGACGTAGTCTGCCCATGCCGAAATCTTCACGTGTAGTGTCCTAATAGTATCATTGGGAATATGAAGGTCGTTAAAACATCACTAACATTACACGCAAATAACACTTGAACATAGTAGAACCACAAGATTTGCGCAGACGCAGAACCATACAATTTGAAACTGATCGAGACTGTTTCATAGAGTTCCAGCCGGCTGTGTCAGGATTAGCCGCATCCATTTCATGTTCTTCGACGGATTTCTTCCCTGTCAAACGTCTGTTTTGTGAACTTACCAACTTCTTCAGAGAGTCTTCGTGACTTTTCAGCTTGCGGATAAGAGTATCATACTTTGTCTTCGCTTCCTCTTGCTCTGCAGAGCGTCTTCCCATTTTGGAGGCAGGAATGAGGGCTTTGTAAACATTCATCATCGTCTCAGTGTTGAGGGAGCGACCGCGACTACTGAATGCATATTTCCTAGCCAGTCCCACGTCGTGCTCCTCTTCGAAATCTAGTCGGATGTCTTCCAATCCAGGCTGCGGGCATACATTAGTAAACGGACGACCAAATGAAATCATGGGGATGAAGGCTCCTGGTTTCCACTTGCTAGTCTTTCGTCGAACGAGTCCAGGTCGAACAACACCACGGTCTTTCAATTGATCTCAGATGTCTTCTTTAGATAAATTCGGATGCTCATCTTTGTTGAGTAACATTTTTTGAACTCGTAGGAGGTCATGACGTCAAGGTCATTATCCAACATGTGGCCGACTATAAACTTGTGCAGATTCTTCCATTCTTAGTCCTTCTCAACTCTTTCGTCTGCGCTATCTTGATCGCCTGCCAGAATATTTCCCAGGCCGTCCGCATCTTGCAACTGCCGCGCTCGCACAGGCATCCCTCATGACGTCTTCAGTCAGGTAGCCATCGCCTCCGTTACAGTAGTCCTCAATAAGCTGATAACAATCCTCCTTGCTATGATCAGCCTCGAATGCCCACTGTAGTCGCAACCCAGCAATGGACGCTTGGGAAGTGGCCAAGTTCTTGCTCAAGCCGGGGTTGGCCTCGAAAATTCCATCCTGTTCATGATCTGGATATTTCGTCAGCAACTTTGTCCGCACGAAACGAGCTTTTGCTTTCCATACAAAAGATCGTCTGAAGAGGGGGTGAAAGTTTTGGTTCGTCACATCCAAAAAAGCCATGATACGATTTACTTCCAGTCGCGTCCAACCAATCGTATGGAACATACGAGTACTATACCCGTAGGCTTTCCTGCCCATGATGCCATCGCCTGATATCGTCTTCTTGTAGGAGCTTCTTGACCTGTCAGGATGAAGCACTTCGCGAGAGACTCCACCTGCTTGCGCAGTTTTTCGTCGACGTGCCAAATATTTGGATCGAAAAACGATGATTGTGTTTGTACATCTCGGACAGATGGAGAGAGTACAAACTTTGGCCGACCCCACCTAGCGATACTCCACCGAAGAATTGAAACAATTGAAATCGGCCCCATTTCAATTTTTTCAATTATTGAAATGTGGGGGGTTGGGCTGGAGCCAAGTGAAGATAGCAGGGATTTCAATTATTTGAACTGTTTCGGGTCCCCCCGAATTAAAATAATTGAAATAAGCTTTTGTGTTTTTATTTATTTCGATTATTTTTAATATTTCAATTCTACTGACTTATAATGATTACAAGTATGCGTCAAATAGACCCTGAAGGCTGTTCTCTCATATATATATATATACACACATACATATGGGCTTGTGCATCTGTACTTATCCTTAAACCATTCAGCCTCTGTTTACACATGTTTTAATACGTATGTGCTTGTTCATTTGTTAAGTTGTCTCTTCATTTAGCCTTGCCAAAAATCTCTATGAGCTTACCTCAAAATCCAAACACCCGTTCACCCCTTTATAAAAAGCCTTTTCAAGCCCATATCGACGAAACTTCAGGTAATAGTAGCCTAAATCCCACACTTAAACTCTACCGCCAAAAGCCCCACCCCCTCAATTTATTAAGGTCCCTACATTCGAACCCTAAACCCTAAACCCTAAACCCTAAACCCTACCTACACTCTAAACCATGACGTGATGCAGCTGCACTGTCGCCATGGCCGTCAACATCACCGCGTTGATGTAATTCAGCATCCTCCAGCTCGAGCTTCCCTAGTAATTAGAACAGAGTTTTTGTGGTTTAGGGTTTTGTTTTCTAAAGTTGGTTTAGGGTTTAGGGTTTAGGGTTTGATATTCTACCATACATAGAAAAAGGAGCCCCAGAATGGTCTTGAGATTTATTTCGGTCCCTCTATTAGGGCTTAGGGTTGTAGGGTTGAGGCCCTCCGGGATGGGAAGCTAGTTTAGGGTTTAGGGTTTAGGGTTTAGGGTTTAGGGTTTAGGGTTTAGGGTTTAGGGTTTTCTTCGTTAGCATCTTCTTCGTGAACGAGCCTTTTCTCGCTCTGTTTGCCAGCAAGAAGACGTCTTCAACGGTACCTGGGTAGTTCTCTAAATTAAAGGATCCCTTTCTAGGTCACCAAAATAAAACGGCACCCCTTTAAAAAAGATCCCGCATGTTCCCGCTGTGAGGACCTTGGGCTGGTTTAGGAGTTCAACTGGCGGTTTAAGGTCTATTAGGGCTTAGGGTTGTAGCGTTGAGGCCCTCCAGGATGGGAAGCTAGTTTAGGGTTTAGGGTTTAGGGTTTAGGGTTTAGGGTTTAGGGTTTAGGGTTTAGGGTTTTCTTCGTTAGCATCTTCTTCGTGAACGAGCCTTTTCTCGCTCTGTTTGCCAGCAAGAAGACGTCTTC
>CAJNDV010033184.1:0-15089 GCA_905221635.1 Symbiodinium sp. CCMP2456
TTTTCTATGTCTATTTGTCTGTCTGTCTGTCTGTCTGTCTGTCTGTCTGTCTGCCTGTCTGTCTGCCTGTCTGTCTGTCTGTCTGCCTGCCTGTCTGTATGTATGTATGTATGTATGTATGTATGTATGTACGTAGTGTATGCATGCATGCATGCATGCATGCATGTATGTATGTATGTATGTATGTATGTATGTGCGTAGGTATACATACATACATAATATATGTATATATATATATATACATCTGTCTATACGTAAGTTTGCATACATCCATCCATCCCTCCATCCATCTATCCCTCCATCCCTCCATCCCTCCATCCATCCACCCATCCACCCATCCACCCATCCACCCATCCACCCATCCACCCATCCGCCCATCCATGCATCCATGCATCCCTGCATCCCTGCATCCCTGCATCCCTGCATCCCTGCACTGCTTTGCCTGCCATGCATGCATGCACGCATGCATATATACATACACACATATGCATACGTCATGCATAGGTATGCATGTATATGTTTTTGTATAAAAATATAGAGGCATATGTACACAGGTGTATAGGCATATGTTTGTCTCCATATTGCATCACCAGTCGGTGTATTGGGGCATTCGACGATGGAAAAATTAGGTAAGGAGAGCCGAGCCCAGTTATAGTCACAGGAGGCACGAACCAGAATGGGGAGTGTAGTGCGATCTAGAAGGTAGTAACACCAGCACTAGTTACTACACTAGTTACAGTAGTACCCGAGCTGGTGCTCATACCAGTGCTGCCCTGGCTGGGCTACTACAGCCCGACGACTGCGATTACGATGATGACGACCAGCCATCAGGCGGTAAAGGAAGCAGCAGCAAGACCGTGCAGCGCCGCAGTAGCAGTAGTAGCAGCAGCAGCGGCAGCAGCCGCAGCCGGATTACTCGTCGTAGCAGTAGCAGGAGGAGTCGAAGGGAGTAATTAGCAGTAGTAATAGTCGTCGTCGTAGTACAAACCAGCGTCAATGCCAGGTCTCGCCGAAGTCTGCCAAGCCGCCTGTGAACCCCCCGCGCTCTCGGGGCACGCGGGCCCAGGTGGTCCGGGCCGTCAGGCTCTAACGCGCAGCCGCAAAAAGAAACTCCAGGCAAGTGTCGGGATTCGGGTAGTTACCTGCAGTCGACAGGCAGATGTTGTAAGGCTAGGTCTTTGGGCTGGCGGCCCGGACATCCCTGCTTTCTCGTTGGAAGTGGAGAGTCCTGCTGCGCCTCCGTTATCCGAAAGAAAAGGGGGGTTGCCAACGATGGTCTGCAGCTTGCTGCGACTTCGGAAGATTGCAGCTTCAGGGTGCTCGGGTGTATTGGGGTCTTTGCGAAAGATCCTCTAAGCGTGCGTGGGCCACTAGTCCATAGAAGCTCGGTCTCCACAGCTTGTGAGCAGCTTGGACCATCGCAAGCTTGTTTGGAGCACGAAATCGTGACAGGCTTCCAGGTTACCACAAGGCAGCCAGCTAGGGCTTCCCATAGAATCAACGCGCAGTTCACTTTGATGTGATGGGTCATCAAAGGTGAACATGTATGTCGATTCTTAACACTCTCTGAGCGCTCGTTGCGCCTGAGGCTGTTAGGCTTCGTCGCGGCCTTGAGCTGCCTCGGCTGGGCACTGCAGCTCTGGTGCGCTGCGGGCAAGCGAGGGGGTTTGTCTAGAAGAACACCTAAGAGACAGGGGCCGTGGCTTGGGCTGTCCAGACAGCTTCTTTCTGTCATGCTAGCACTTAGTTCAAGATACAAGATGAGAACAGGGAGACTCATTTTTCTTTCACCGTAGAGTCACTTGATGGGTGAAGCAGTCGTCAGTCGGCGTTTGTCTTTGCATGCTTGGCACCGTGGTGTTCTGGGGTTACTTGAGGCCAGAAGGCGCCGGTTTTCGGGTTCCGAGTGCCACTTTGCAGGGTGTGCCGCAGCACCCGTGATGAGCTGACGGAGATGCTCGACAGCCCGGAGAGTCTCCTTCTTCAGCCTTGATGTCGGCAGACAGAAAGCAACTCCCGAAGAGGGAGTCGCACTATGAACCCAGCAGCCATCCCCAGCCCAGGCTGCTCAGCCCACTCGGCCAGTGGGATTCGGAGGCCGGTGGATCAAACCTTCAGACTCTAAACCCTAAGCCTTCAAAGCCGCAGGCCCTGAACTTAAGGACTGCAAGATTCTAAATCGATTTCATAGAGCCTACACCCGCAAGGGCGATTCCTAAGCTTCCTGCAGAAACTATAAGACGTGTCCGCAAGGATAGTGGTAGTAGTAGCGGTTGTAGACAGGTAGTGTCTCAGATCCACACATGCTCTCTGGCGAGTGCACACGTCCAAATGCAAAATAAGTAGCGGTGGTAGACGTGGTAGAAGAGGCAGAAATAGCAGCAGCAGGAGGAAGAGGCAGGGCCACCACGAACACCGAATGTTTGGGTGTGGGCATTATCTTCTTGTCCTGTGCCCTATCTACCGTCACTGCACATCTTCTTCTTGGGACTACGCTGGAACCTGCTTGAAGGAAGAGCCAATGGTTCCCGCGCAAGTGAGTCACGGCAGAGAATAAGGGCCTTTGTCGTGTGTTCCGGTCATGAGGGAGGCAGTTTTTGAACGGCCCAGAAATTCCATAATGGCCACTGTTTTTGTTGTGCACGATGTCAACTCGAAGCGTGGAGGACACTTTGTTAGCATCACGCGCAGGGCTTGTGTTAGGCTGGTTCGAAGGAAACCCAAAGAATGACCCCGAAGCCGAAGGGCCTGTCTTGTATACATGTTCTCAGGGGCCGTTCCCCGCGGAGCACTGCACAAGGTGTGTCTCCTCAAGCTAATCCCCTCATCCCAAAAGTCTGGTGTTAGTGAAGCACGGCACACTCAGCCATACGTTTCAACCCGCAGCCCAGGATCGGCAAATTACAGGACGGTGCCAGCTTTGTTTCGTTCAGGGACGCCTTGTAGAAGACTCACAACCTCCAACAACTTGACATATTTCGGTGAGGAGTAGAGAAACGATGCGACCGGGCCGTATAGCGAGAGACAAGATAGGCCGGACCGCTAATGGTTTTTGCATTGTGGTAGCAGTGTTGACCGTGACCAGAAAGGTGGAACAGACACAGCAGAAACAAGAACCTCCCCAATTGGGCAAGTGGCAAATGAGAAAGCGCAGCCACCCACCACATGCGCCCCACCCACCTGTGCCGCAACCACCTTTGCCGCTACCACCTGGGCCAAAACCACTTGCGCCACACCGAACCACCACCAACAGCGCCGCCATCACCTGTGCCACTGCGACCACCAATTGTGTCAGCACTACTTGCAGCACCACCTGCACCGTCTCTGCGACGATTGCTGATATGTACATAGTATTGAGATCATGTTTTGTGGTAGGAATGTTTGTCACGTATAAAGAGAAAACACGCGACAGCCTTCGCAGGATGATCCTTTGGAAGAGCCGGAGGAAGCTCATGAGGCCCTCCGAGAGCTCCTTGGCCTAGAGGTTATGCTTTCGGTGCGTTGGGAGTTTGCGCATCATGAAGGTCAATGACAGAATCTGTCGTGCGAGACATCCAAAGCGTTTGACAACAACCTACAGGGCTTGTTTGGAAATGTTGCGTAAAAGGCGCAGCACAGCTCGGTGCACCGCCGCTTCTGAGGCGAACAAGCCACCTTCCGATCGAAGACGGTGCTCCAGCTTAGAGTCCTGGCCAGGCGCAGCAAGGCCTGGGCATTCCCTTGTGGTGGGTCTTTCTGATGTATGATGTAACTTGTTTTCGCTAGCAGCGGCATGTTCTTGGGAATGTGATGGAATGCGTGTTCGGTCCGATGCAGAGACGTGCCCGATGAATCACGGAGGTTTGCCAACAACGAGCAAGACAGTTCGAAAGCTGAGTCATGTTACAATCCTCCAGATTGGTGGCTTTCACAGGCATGCACAGCCGGGCGTGCACCGTGAGCCGTTTCTAAGCGTTGAGTTCCCCCGGAACAAACCATCGGCATGCTGTGTTGCTCAGGAGTGCAGACCGGCGATCCTTTCAGGGCGAGCTGTCTGGCAGCTTGCAACATCCACCCTCCGCCTGCCACACGCCACGAGGACACCGTTAAGGCCTCGGGCTTGAGGAGTCATCCTGACATGTCTGATACAGGAAGCACGCGCAGCTGAACCGCTTCCTGAATAGATGTCGAGCGCATGGTAGAGTCAAGACAGTGGCAGAAAGTGGGCAAGCTTTCGCGGCGAACATGTTGGCCGATGCCGAGTAGTCTTTTTTTCACAAGCAGTCCAACGGACGACGTGTGGCTTCTGTGGCCTGATCCAGCCACCAGTCCTGGGAGAGACCGGATGTCGCGCTTGAGCCAGGGCTTTCGGTCATGTTCCCCAGAATCGAAGTGTGCTCTGTCCCTGCAAGCACGTAGACAGCTGCCGATGTTTCACTTTGCAGCGAGGGGCCCGGAAGTCCCAGTGCCAGCTGCTCCAAGCGGGAAAATGCAAGGTAACGGTTACGGTACTGGGCACGGTCTGCTTCAAAGCTCGACTCTAACACCTCCTCATTTATCAGCACCCCTGAGTTCCGATGATGCCCAGTGGTGCAGTGAGTTTTGTGTTGCTGCGTGTCCGTTCCAACGTCTACGGGGGCTAAATGAACTCGAACAATCGAACTCGGGGCGACTCAACTCCGACAGCGGTAAGCCAGACCTCTTTCTCTGCCTGATGGGCAGGGACAAGACCTATCGCAGAACACCATGTCTACTAGTTTCCCGAGCATTCAAACCGTGAACCTGCCAGGCTGGCTCCTTCTGATAAAGGAATTCTAGCGGCACCTGCAGTTCCAAAAGAGCCCTGCGCAATAATGAAAGCAGCCATACCTTTCAGAATGACACATGCAGACAGAGAAGGTGTTTCAAGAGGCAAGGAGCTCAGAGCCTCTAAGCATCTCTTAACCCCAAGCCCTAACTCCCTGCGGTGCGACATTGTCAGCTGGGCGGGTGGGAAAAAACACCTTGGGTGGTACTGCAGTTTTTCCGAATCCTCTAATTTGACTAAGACCACCCGAAACCTGATCAAAGGCATGGGTCGCCCTGGCTTTGCCGGAGCCGAGAACTCTGCGGTGCGTGTCGCTGCAGCAGAGTCAGGCCTCGCGAGTTTCGTTGGTAGGACGTGGTTCAGGCCTATAGAGCTTTGAAGCAGTGCGTTGACGGGTGATGTGGGATGTCTGGTCCTGCACCTAGTCTTCTAAGACCACTCAGTGGTCTTGGAACGGGCAGGCGGGGTTCTCAGGGACCTTGTCGAACAGGAGGCCAGCCTCCTGCCAATAAACCGGCAATCCGAGTCCCGCAGAATTCTAAAGCCAGATTTCCACGAGGTGTCTTGCTGCAGAGCTCTCCGTGTCCACCTCCAGGTGTGGGATGGCCAAGGCGAATGCATCTTCCGCTTGCCGTGAATAATGCGGGCTGTCCATGGCGTCGTCGAAGCTCAGAAGACCACATGGGTCGTAGGTGAGTCTGACAATCCAGTCACGATGCCAGGGTCTGGTTGGCTCGTGCTCGGGTGATGGTAAACATGTTTTTGGTGGCCTCGTGAAGAAGCTGTGAACCTCAGAACAAAGTGGCCGACGTGTGGGGAGTTGGTAGCGGTTTTCCTGATGTGTTGTTGGAATTTTGGGCAGTACTCATCATGCTACAACATGCAAGTACTCCGGAGCTACCAGTCAAACCAACCAGTCTTTCAGAATGTTGGCAGTCAGCAATCCATCCGCGTGTGATTCGGTCCCATCAAGACACCCGACGTGTTCGGCTGAGTCCTGTCTGCACCCATCATTGTGACCACAGCATCGGTGCTGTGGCCTGGCGGCACCACATCAAGGCATTGCTTCTGGTATGCAAAAACACTTTAAAAATACATGGCAACACCGGTCTTCTCATTGCTTCGGGCAGGCTGGCAGCTCGAACACACCTGGGAGGTGCCCAGCGAAGGAAGGCTGCTGGGCTACGACCTGGCTCTTGGGCTGCATCTGATTGTACCTGAGGTGGCCCTCAATCCTCGCAGGAAGCGTGCGGGAGCAAGGAAATCCGAAAGCCCTTCCGATGAGCTGCTAGCTGCTCGATATTGCACGAGGTGGTGCAGCTTGAGACTGTGACCGGCAGAGCCAGAAAAACTGCGCCGGCTTCCAGGTGGTGCCCAGCTCCTGCACTGGCGGGCTGGATGCTGGTGGCGCAGCTGCAGGGCGTCGTTTCCTTCAGAATTTACAACACTGCCTATCCAGAAGCCCATGGGGTCGCTGCCCAGAGCGAGTCATGCGAGTCGTCGTGAGTCAACCTGCGAACGAGCAAAGCACGCAGCCGGAAATCTAGTTGCACACAAACTGCTACGCAATCAGCAGTCAGAGAAGCTATGAATGACAGGGCAACTGCTTATGGTAGGAAGTGCGCCAGATTGCACCAGTGCTGGAACGATCCCTGGAGCGGGAATACTTTCACGACTCACAAGCTGCAAAGCCCTCCACCCTGGTCTGTGCCGAAAAATCTCTCCGCCCCAAACTCCCAAGTCTTCAACTTCCTTGACGATATTTTCAGTGTGTTTCGGTGGTTCTCGTTGAAGGGCCAAGAGGTAGCGCGGCCGCTAGAATGGGCATGATCGACGTGCTCCAAGGTCAGTGGGTTTGTTCGGGCTGCCAGCCGAGCCTGGAATCTGCACTTCACGTTTGTGCTGGTTGTGACGTGCATTTGGTGCGGTAACTACGCTAGGACGGCTTCTAGAGACCCTGGGACTTTGCACCGTCAGGGCAGGAAACAAGAAGTATTCCCTGAACGCCCTTGAACCCAGACGCCTCGCCCGCATTCTCCGCTGTGAGAGTCAAAAGCCCAAAATATGGCTCAGCCTGGGCCTGCTTGAGGTGGCGGTCTCCAGCACGACTGCGATGGTGCCCCGGTAATCGGCCTCAAGGCGTTTCCTGAAGCCTTTGTTGGGGTCTATTGGGCTTTACTTGGGGCTTGGAGTTTGGGCGGTATTGATTTGGGGTACCAGGGCTGACTAGGTGAGAGCATCATCGGGTTCTCAGGATTGCAAGCTCTGGCATGATGTAGAAAGAACCTTTCTTTTCATTCTTTTTTCTGGCCTTTGTCGGCAATTCTGCACCCAAATCTTGCCGACAAAGGAGAGTGGCAAGGAAGACCAACCCCATGACACTGTGCATGCGAATCAGATTAGGGAGTTTATCGAACTGCTCAGATACTAGAGTATTGATTTTCGAGGGGTTGCTTGGATTATCCGCATCATGAAGATGCGACATCCTAGGGTTTTAAGGTTATTGGATTATCCGCATCATGAAGATGCGACATCCTAGGATTTTAAGGTTCATGATCACTATGAACACGAAGATGCGCAGCTTCTGTCATACTGCATTGGCATCTTTACCAACACACCTGAACGCAGCTGACGCCTCGAGACTGCGCGAGAGATAGAGAGGGGCAGTGACAACGATACTTAGGATGATTGCGGTGCTGATGATGATGGGTATGATGGTGACCAGGTTGCAGGGACAACCGGTAAAACCCCTCTTTCGGTTGCAAGCATCGGTAGGCCGGCAGCGCCATGGTACCACAGAGAACGTTCTAGGGTTGTTGTAGATGGGCACGCGCACTTGCCGTTGGTGCAAAGAAACCTCTCGACACGCAGTGGGACCTGCTAGCCAGTCTTCTTGTTGCCGGTGGTAGCCCTAGTGACCCAGTGGCCTTCTCCAGACCTTCCAGCATCCGTGAGTCGCGCCGTTATGGGCATGTAAGCGGAGTCGTCAGGGTTGCGAGCAAACAGTCACTGCAGGAGGGTGACACCTGCAAAGCCTCCTGCGCACCAGGCGGACTTTTGTGGCTGCTGGGAGCTTCAGAAATGTAGCATTGCCGGGTCTGATTCAATCGCTGCCCTTGGCACGTGATCCCCCGGCCGGATAGCCCGGATGGTCGCGAGGATTTGTGGGCGGCGAAGCTCAGTTTGTCTGCCAAGGCACAAGGGCATCGGTTTGTTTATGAGGGCGTCGGATGCATGAAGCTGTGATAGGGGAACCTTCTGTCGATGTGGTGCTACAGGATGTGGTTTGCGCGGAAACTCATAGAAGCAATCGTGATCTTCACTGAATGGAGGCGATGGCACACTGCAGGGTGCCGCTCCGACATGTGTGGATGTGCAGCAGTGCCCCACTGAAAAACTTAGGAATCATGACATGAAGCCCAACGCAGCCTGTGCTGGAACTCATTCCCCTTGCCTGATGCGTTTGCCTTTGTGAAGGTACACGCAGTTCTCGATCTATGCCCTCGCTGCATTGACGGTGCTCGGGCTTGGGTGCATTTACAGCTGCCGCTCAACTGCAAGAATTTGCGTGCAGATACCTCTTCACACTGTCTCTGCAGGGCGCACAGCTTCCGGAAGTGACATGCCTCTACTGATCTTGCTGGTTACTGTGTCGGGAACGTGGAAGTGGGGGGAGATGAAGGTCAAAGTCCTTATTTCCCGTAGATCCCCGGACAGGGAGCCGATGAATCGACCGATCGGGTTGCTTTCAGCATGCAAGCAGCCCATGCCTTTCTTTTTAACCCGAAGTCCTTATCGGGACCCTGCCAGCATGACACAGCTCCATTCCTTCTTCGGGGAATCACACGACGAGCCCTTCCACCCGGCCGAGCCCGAGGTGTCTGCATGGTGGGCAAGGCCGACATGGTCGCTTCGTAACGGAACTGGTGTACGAATTTGAAGATAAGACGTGTAGTTGCAAGACCCTTGCGTATAACACGGCAAACTCGCATGCATAACTGAAAGAGTAAATGGTTAGATAGAGCTATAAAGGTACATAAAGGCATGCAAATACAGCTACGCTTACATGTACGCATACACGTACACATACGCATACATATGACTATACATAAAGATATGCTTCTGCGTGTACATGTAAGTACATGTGTGCATATGTACGAAAAATATACGCTTACACATTACAGTCATAGTTGCACGTACGTTTGTGTTTCTACTCATACCTATACTATACATATACTTATATCTGCATCTATGTTTACATGTAGCCTTTTGCACTTCACATGTGCGTTGTTATGCATGCATACATCTGTAGTTTTCAACTGCTTATATATGTACACATACATACACGCATACATCTACACATATGCATAACACTTACGCAATTATGTGTTCATGTGTGTCGTACAGTCAGATGCTTCTGCGTTTATGAGTTTCATATTTACACTTACGCACATACACACATCTTCATATATGTCTAGATGCATATGTACATATTTGTACTTGCTTTAATAGTACTTGTTTAGGTATCTATATATATACACATAAGAGAGGACCTTTTATGCTCCATTTTGTCGTCTGTTCTTTCGGGATATGTTAATGCTAACTAAATGGGTTAGATAACTTAAATACTTTTGGACAATTACCAGCCTTTACATTTCAGTCCACCCAAGTCATTTTTTTTAAAACTTTCCTTGATTAGTTTAAGTAATGTATTCATTTAATTATCAGCCTTCCAAATTTCCGTCCCCAAATGTATTCTGTTTCAGCAATACCTTTATAACTTAAATTAAATAAACTAAATCGGGAAAAGCTATTTCAGGATTTGGTTTAATCAGTATATTCAATTAATACTTACATAAGTCAAATAAATGATGTAATTGCAATAAACTAACTACATTGAAGATTTTAAACCACATCGCAATGCAAGCATTGTTCACCAGAAGCTCGTTTACATCCTCTGGTTCGGCTTGCATACATATGAACGCTGTATGTATACTATGTCTGTATAAGGTGAAACATCTCGTAAATGTTAACAGCTGGTTAAATAGAGCGCAACAGCTCCATCCACGTATGTATATATACACATACATATGTCTGTTTGTGCATATGTATGTCTGTACGGATGTATGCATGGATGCGTGCATGCATGAATGCATGATTGTGTGTATGTGTGTATGTGTGTATGCGTGTATATCTGTCTGTATGTATGTAGGTGGGTAGGTAGGTAGGTAGGTAGGTAGGTAGGTAGGTAGGTATGTAGGTAGCTAGGTAGGTAGGGTCGAGCGCGAGTGCCAAAAATGGGTGGATGCACGGACGGATGCTGGTTGCATGCACTGCACTGTCAGCTTTGTTCGTGGATGCTTGTGTGTGCGCACCTGTAACTCTGAATGAACAAACCAAGAAAGAACAAACAAGCGAGCAAGCATACACAGACATTGGGGTGTTCAGATTCGGGGTCAGGGGCATTTCTGGTGTGAGGTGTTGGCTTTGGGCTTCGTGTTTTGGGATTGAGCAACGGTGTGGGTTTCAGGTTGAGGGCTTTCGTTTGGGGCTCATGCCACAAAGAATCATGGGGCTGAGCAAGCGCTTGGAGTTGGGAAGGTGTGAGACTCATGATTCATCTATGAAGGGCGTTTCAGGCGGGCGTGGGGCCCGATGCTGACTCTCCCGCGGCTACGAGAAGCTCGCAACGCCTCGTTGGAACCCTTCAGCCCAAGAGTCTTTCCGACTGAGGGTCGTAAGATGAGGATCTTGTCCTGCTACGCCTCGTGACAGGGCCGCCTCACCTATGATGTCGGGGACCTGCCCAAGAGCTTCCAAGGCACCCTGCCAGGTCGTTTCACGCCGGTCACGCGATAAGATTTCACAGGGCATGCTGGGATTCCAAGATACACTGAGAGAACGTACTGACGTACGGTGTCTGTGAGATGCTACATTGCCCGAGTCCAGCACAGTGCCAGGCCGCTGGCTGGAGTCGAAGGGCATGACGTCCTGGGAGCACGGCACCTGGTGGGACTAGACACGGGCTCTGGCACACTCTGGCCACAGCCACGTTTTTCTAAGGAAGCGCAGCTCTGAGCTTTTGTCTGCCTTCACCCGGCTTGGCGACATGTGATCCCTACCGGAAGGACCTTACTTGTAGCATCCCCGAGCTGCTTAAGCAGGCCAATCAAAGAAGACGCAGCAGCCCCGTAGCAGAGGAGGGGTCTGACAGGGTCCACGGCCACTTCTGGTTGCATTTCAGATCTGCGCTTGCACCTTGGGTTCATCCCTTGGCTGAGCTCGACCCAGCCACTGCATCCCTCTGCCCAGTCTGATGTTTGCAGAGCAGCGAGCACGGAGTAAGGCAGAGGCGGGGAAAGAGACTCGCTCTACAGCCTCAAAGAGCGGGCTTTAAGGGGTTCCGATTGCGAGTACCAGCGCGCGAACAACACCACTGCTTTGAGGGGTTCAAGGTGTGTATGCAGCAAGCAATGGGTGCACTTCTGGTTGGGTGGGAGTGTGCGGCTCCTTGAGGGGTTTTCAGGATTCGTCCTGTTGCAGAGGCATATCAGTGTTTGTCGAGAACCGATCCTTTACCTCTGTTCATAATGTCACAATGCAGCACAGCACAGTGACAATGGCAGGCTGTGAAGATGTATGCCATGCCGACAGGCACTCTGGGTTTGCAAGTGCTCCAGTGCCATGCCATAGCTTGCCCGAAGCTTTCGTGATTCTTTATGCTAAAGTTGGCAAGAACGAGATGTGAGAGAAAGCACATGCGCAGGAAGTCTGTATTGTGCCTCGACTTCTCGGCGTGGTCGAACAGGATGTTTGACTGACCGGGAACCAAAGTGACCACTTACACCGCCTAATTCTAGGATCAGACGACCGAAACCCACGGGTCCTAACGTGAGAAACTTGCCGTGATGCCTCGAAGAGATGAGGTGCCGCTGCTGGAGATCAGGCCGAGCATGGAGCTCCGAGTAGAGCTATGGGATTTGAAGAGGTGTTGAACCAATGTTAGCTGGATGCTCGCAGCTTGCTCAGTCTTTCATTCGAGCCCTATAAAGTGGTGATGGTAACATACTGACATATTGGACGGAGGTCACCGAGCGCCGTGGCCGAGCGCCAGCGCCAGAAACGATGGAAGGCACCGGAGGCTCCCAGCTCCGAGCCGGGACTTGCAAGCGGATTGGGGCTGGCACAGACTTGCAACAAATCCCCGTGAATCGGTTTAAGCATATCTTTGCACGTGCTCGCTTCCCTGAGCTGTTGCAGTTGGGAACTTTTGATGCAACCGCAGACAGGCTCTGCTGCAAAGCGGCGCCGGCAATCCGGTCAGAAGCAGGCTGGAGAAAGAGCCTAAAACAGTTTCGGACTGTTGATGTCTTTTCCTTGGCTTCGTCCTCTCCGGAAACTTGGTGGGCCACGTACCGCACTATGTACCCGCAAATACGTACTGGACGAGTAGACAAGAGACCGGGATAAACCGTGACTCGAGGTGTACAGGGGTGCGCCTCTCAGCATGCATTCGAGCCGCCTTGGCACGCCAGGGCGTGGATGGGGCTTGCTCACCCTGCGAAGATCCGGACCGCTAGCTTGCATTTGCCAGCATGGCGCAGGCTATCAGGTTCCATGTTTGCAGTAGAAGGGCTTGATCTCTCGTGCGCGTTGCATGTTGGTTTTTCGTGGCCTTCTAGGAATGCCTGCGCATGGGCTCAGCACGCCCTTGCAGAAGCGAATAAGAAGGGATGCTCGTGAGAAGTGGCAACTGTCTTTCTGTCTCCCAAGTTTGTCTGGTTGGGCATGCAGCATGTCTTTCATCTCCGTTTCTCTCTGTGGATAGACTCTTGCGTGCTCTGACGAAGATCTTGGTGTGCAGAGTCTCACACTGACAGCATTCTCTTATCATGCCTCTGCCTTTCTTGAAGCCGTGTCACATGCCGCCGCATGAATTTACACTGCACAAATGAGTAGATTCAAGCGGAAACAAAGTAGCAAAAACCAGCACCAGGATTAACAGCAGAAGCAGCATCGTTGTGGTGTAGGACTGGTCGTACACTTGCATCAGAACTAGAAGGGAACGTTCAGCAACAAGACTAACGGCGACAACTGTGGAAGGAGCAGCAGCGACGTACCAGCGATAGTGATAAGTGATAATCATCGCGGGAATCCACAGAGACACGGCTGCACAACACTTGGTAGTGTTGCGAAGAAATTGCCGGTTGGATTCCCATGTTGAACAGGACTTATGCGTGGCCTACATGCTTTGCCCATTGTGCCGGCAGGTGGGGGGACAGGAATGACTTGGGGAGATGTGAGACGTCTGGTACTAAGGCCTGTGAAAACGACTAATCCGGAGAAAACGTGAGGGACAGACAGAGAAAGCGAGATGGAGTTTCTATGGTTTCTTGATGCCGGAAACCGGGGAACCATGCCTTTTCGAGGTGATGTACGTACGTACATGGACAGCCAGATAGATAGATAGGTAGGTAGGTGTGTGTGTAGGTATGTAGGTATGTATGTGTCTGTCTATGTATGTGGGTATGTATGTAAAGGTATCTATGTATATATATATATATACAAATAGTCATTCGTTCATTTTTAAATATCAGTAATGTAAAATGTGTATGTGTGTATGAGTATATGTCTATGTGTATTCATATGTATATGTGTATTTACATGTACTGAGTCATGTGTAGTCAGTAGTATGTAACATATTCTGCAGTATGTATGTGTGCGTGTGCGTATATATATATATACACATAGTTACAAAAAATATTTACACGTACACACATATACATACATGCATGCATACATACATACTTATTCAGATACGAAAACGAACGCTTAGAAGCCAGCAGGCTTGTTTTTGAGATCATCTCCCGTTCCTGTTTGCAGGAAGCCCAACAATGGAGCACTGGTGTCCCCTCCCTTTCTGTATCCCAGGCCTCCAACAGCTTTGCCGTTTTCCTCCTGCTGCAAAACAGGCGGATACCTGGCACACCTTGGGCGTCCCAGAGTGGCAAACCTACTGGAAGGCCTATGCCGGGGTTACTTCTTCGTGTTGAAAGCTTGGGCGTAGCCAGCGAGAGCCAGAGCGCATCCGAAGCACCCTTTCAAAAGCAGGTTCTCTCAACCGCATGGACCTCGGCATTGAGTCCCAACTCCACGGATCCCAAAACTCCGAGGTCCTTATCTAGGATTGAGGCATCTCGTGGCTTCTAGCAGGCGAGTACCGGAGCCAAGCGTTTTGAGCACAGAAGGTGCTTGCCGCCTACATCCTTTGCCCGTGGTGCTGGCCCTGCCTGAACTTCTACGGCAGATATCGCCGCCCAGCTTGCAGAGGGTAAACCACCGTGGGTGTTGTCGATGCTCGAGGGATGGAAATGCTGCCCTCTACTGCAACCAAGCTCGGAAAGCCTTAGGCTGTGCCAAGGACCACGCTACATTGGGCAAGGCTTGAAGCATGTGTGGGCACGCCTGCATCCAGGCATCCGCCAGGCCTTCAAAATCAACCTGGAGCCACACCGCGACTTCGTGATGCACTGCTGCTGCTGCTGCTGTTGCACAGCTTGCGCCTCGCCAGTGCTTATATTCCTAAGCGCGCTCCTCAAAAGACATCAGGCCTCCAGGGAGTTGCTGTCAAGTTGAGGACCGAAGCCAACTCTTGAAGCCGTAACAAGATCTTGATCCTCTTGCCCACCTCTATCGCAAACACTCTTCAGGTTATGTTTGCTCCGGGAATTCTGGTAGTGGTGATCAGCGATGAGCCATGCCTTCCAAGGTTTATGTAATCCGTGATGTCAGAAACATCGGCGACGAAACGATTCACATAGAACATATGCAGGATTAAAGGACGGTTGGAATGGCGACCAGGCTTTCTTGGATAGGTTCCATTGTTGGTTAAGTTACACTAGAAGTTTTCAAGACTCTTTCGCGACCATGGTGGCATAGCACCACCGCAGTCACTCTAGTGCAAGAGCATGTCGAAACATGTCATATGAACATGTGTCTGGCATCAGCACTCACTACCTGCAAATAGTCGCAGCTTCAATCAGATGCATGTAGTCCAGTTAGTGACCAAAAAAGGCCTGCAAGGTGTGTCACCAACAGCGAGGCTCGTCAGTACACGGCCAGCATTGCAAGATGCCTTATGTTTGGTATCACTTTGCAGGTAAGCCAACTTGAAATCCCAAATTGATTTCACAGGAAAGCAGGGTCTTCTTTGAGTCTCTTTCTCTCTCTTTCTCTCCCTTTCTCACACTTTTCTTATATCTCTCTCTCTCTCTCCCTCCCTCCCCTCCCTCCCCTCCCCTCC
>CAJNDV010033184.1:15189-36368 GCA_905221635.1 Symbiodinium sp. CCMP2456
TCGCTCTCGCTCTCGCTCTCGCTCTCGCTCTCGCTCTCGCTCTCGCTCTCGCTCTCGCTCTCGCTCTCGCTCTCGCTCTCGCTCTCTCTCTCTCTCTCTCTCTCTCTCTCTCTCTGTCTCTCTTTCTCTCTCAGACAGATGTGCGCGCACGCACGTTATTCTACTAGCTCGAGCGACAGCCACCCGCAACAAGGTGCGCACTTGCAGGAGGCGCGACTGGTGGATGCCCCGATGCTTTACTTCCACTGCAGCGTGGCTGCGAAGCCCTGTTTTCGGTCATGAGGGGTATGTTTGCTTGCATTTGGCAGCAATCTAACGACTGGCCCTTTTGCTGTATCTGCGGCTGTCCGACCAGGATTTCTGTGACCTATCTCTGCCAGAACGCTTGATTGACTAGACCGGCGTCGAGTCGCGGGTGAGAGGTTGCGATCGGGGTTGTAGCTGTGCAGCTTGAAGGACCAGTCTTCCTGGAGCCGTGCCTTCCTTGAGCCCCACACCCAAAGCCCTAAGCCCCATCAGATCTAAGCACCAAGAACCTCGCCTGGCATGTAATGGAGTGTCAGCGACGAAACCCCGTCAGACGCCTCAGGCAAGCACAAGCTGGCAGACTTCCACCTTCGCGAGGTGCAAGCGCAAGCACAGCAGGAAGCCGAAGCGGCTGTTTGAGTTTATAGGGACGCGAGGATTTAAGGTTCAGGGCTTAGGGAGTTTTCTGTATGAGAGTCCGGTTGAGGGTTTAAAGGCCGAGCCTGGAGGATTGAAGGTTCAGGGTCAAGGACCTCTGAGCGTGGGGTTGGGGAGACATGCAAACAAGCAATGCCCGGAAGCGGAGACACGAACAGCTAGAAACGGAACAGACCGCTGATCAGCCGCAGCATTCGATGTCCGCAGCGGTGACTGCGGCAGCTTCCAAGAAGCCCCTGCAGTCACTTTCAGTCTCACCCTGCATCGGAGGAAGAAAAATGAGGGGGGGGGGGGTGGGTTTCGAGTTTGGAGTGGCCGCCATCCGGAACCTTCCTTCGGCCCGCGAACTCTGCACGCTGATGCTGCAAGCCATGCCGGTAGGTTCTTCTGATCTTGAAGCCAGGCCCTGCAGTTTTGGCTCGTCTGGAGCTTTCCTTCACATGTCTGGCATTCAGGCATTCATCGACATACTGCTCGGAGGTCAGTGCTTCCAAAGCTACGTGGTATGATCAGTGCTAGCGGCATCAGTCAGGCTTTTGTCGAGACAGGCTTTTGAGATCCATTCCCTGCAGCCATGGCGCTCTTGCCGGAGGTCGGGCCGAGTCGGGCTTGGGTTCTTTGGCGAGAGCAACTCAGACCCCGGCAGCAGAAGCCATGCCTCTGCCGGTTTGGGCTGAAGCTGAGACCGGAGGTTGTGCTGCTGAGTACGGGAGTTCATACCAAACCTAGCGCAAAAACGGAGACGTTTTGCAACATGTTCACGTCTCACGCTGTGTCTCGAGGCCTTCGTTCTCGGCACCACATCGCCAGCACTGCCGGTGAGCAGGCGAGTCGAGGGAAGCCATGTGTGTCGTACGGTCGCATGCTTCCAGAAGCACCCACACAAAGTGTGGGCCTCTTCGTGACGGTTTTAAGTGGGGGGTTCGACGTGTCCACACGGCAATGTCTGCATGCACATCCGTACTAATACTTGTCCAATCCTGCAAACCGAGGCTGGTGACTTGATACCTCATAGCTTGGATGTGTGTGTTCGAGTGCTACTGCCCGAAACCTTACTGAACCAACACCCCATTCAATTTGAAGATGCGGGTACCCAAACTCGAATTCCCAAATCAAATACCCCTAAATCCTGAACCCTACGCAAACTGTATAGTACTGCAAGCCCCCTAAACTCACAGACCCCTTAAGCCCCCAAGCAAGACCTCTCCTGGGATAGGCTCGCCTCCAAGACCGGGCGGACGTCGCGCGAGGTTCCGCAACAAGGCTGTTCAGGGTTTAAGGTAGAAGCAAGCGGTAGTAGAAGACGGGTCGAAGCAAATTCATCATAGTATCGCCTTATGGTCCACTTAGTATAATACGGTGCATCCGCTTTTTCGGGAAAACTGGCCAGGACGGGGGGTCCACCTCAGAATCAGAGTTTGCGGCCTCTCCTCTCTGGTGTCGGGGAGCGGCCATCGCCCCCAAGCTGCTTGTCAAAGAAACAGAACGAAGTGACAGGTTCGTCTTCTCGTGGATTCCGCTGCCTCAACAGAAAGCAGTGCAGGTAAGCCGTCGACGCTTGCGGCAGCTTCGACAGTGTTGGCAACGGTCGCGATGGCGAAAAGGTGGCTCGTCAATGCTGCAGAAGTTTTTCAAGTCGTCTCGAAGCTTAGTTACCTGCAGCTATCATCTGCGGAACCTCCGAAATAATCGTCACTTGTCATCCAAGACTTCGGATGCTCAACTCGCATCATCAGCGCGTGCACAGTGGCATCCCGAGCTCACCCAGGCGTCAGGTGCGGATGCGATCAGCCGCTGTGGCCGTGAGGGTCGGGGACCCGAAGTTCCGAATTCAGTTCCCGATTTCCCCGCCGATAGCTGCTGCAGGCAGGGAAGGAGGCCGATACCCTGCAGGCCGGCAGGGCGTGTACAAGAGCAGAAGCTTTCAAACCGGATCTCTGTGTGTGCATGCAGGCCTGCGCTCGTGCGCCTCCTTGGCCCAAAGCAGTAGGACTTTTTCGGCCTCGGGATTCTGCAAAGATCGGTATGCAGCGATGGCCCCTGATGTTGCTTTGTGGCTTCGGGTCAGTTTGCGAGTGGCTCGATTCGGACTCTGCGCTGCCGTTCCCCCCCATACGCGTGGAGTTCGCACAGTCTCCGGCAACTGCCTCCTGAAGCATCTGCGGAGCGAGATTTTTTCCATCAGACTTGGAGCAACTGCGTTGATGGCGGTGGCCATGTTTAGTGATGTGCGATCTTTCAAGAGCTCGGATGACACCAAACCTCTGGAAAGATCGCACGGGACTTGGGCTTTCTTCGTAGCCGCCTTTTGCAACTGGTAGACCTGGACCCTGCTCGCCTCTTGTTTAGCTGCGGCTTTGGCAGAGGCTCGTTCGGAGCGTGGCGTTTGTGCCTTGCTTGGCAGGCCCTTCTTCGACCTGATCTTCCCAAAGTTGCACGTGGTGGCTGGTTTTGGTGTATGGCAGTGTATGGCCCCAGCGGTGGCTTTGCACACTGGCTACCGTCGTGCCTATCTCTGATATGGATACCATCCGGCGATTCATTTGGATCGGGCAGCAGATGCAGCCAGCCCTTTCGTGAAGGATCAGTGATCTCAACAGCAGCTGGCTGCTTTGGACCAGGGGAATGGATGGCCGCACTGTGGCAGTCGCTTGCTCTCTGGCAGGAGAGGCAGTGAGGATGCATGTCAGACGATGCAATGGTTTGGCGTGTTCATCCAGGCAGCAATTGCCATCCTTCTGTTTCGGGGCGGCATCCACAGCTAGTTTCGTGGCAGCTTCGGAAAGGAACGCGGTGAATGCACGTGGAGGACTTTCGCAGCAAGACGTCCTGGACTTTTTCGGGGAAAAGAGGGAAGAATAGAAGCACCTAGAAGCTGTATCATGTCCTGTTTCGTTTTTCCTTGCGGCCAACCGCGAATCAAATGTCTGGGCAGGTATCTTAGCTTGATGCTGAAGTGATGCTGAGCATCCACAAGGTTTCCGTAGAGCGACGACATGATTCTGTTTGTCCCCCAGTCCCAAAAAAAGCAAATCATGAGGGTTTGCTCGTATGGCTTCTACAAGATTCTACAAGCAGAGATAGAGGACAAGGGCCTCCAAGGTAGACGTGCTTCAGCACGAGTCCTGGCGGTCGTCGAAGAAGCATCGAAAGAGTCCGTGCAACAGCATCTGAAGAGTAAGTGTGCAGTCCTGCAACAACGATTTGTCCCTAAGCTCCGAGGATGTCGTGGTTGTCGGTGCCGGGGTCTCTGGCCTCACGGCGGCGCACAGGATGCCGGCTCTTTTGCTGTGATTGAGGGGTCGCACCTAGGATGCTCAACTCTTCTTTCCGTGCGCTGCTTAGAAGGCGTGCTGTTGCAGATGAGTTGAGAGCATGGAGATATATTGTCCGAGAAGATGACTTGCATTGAAGATGGCCGTCGCTCAAATGCCGTCGCTTCAGGGACCTGCAAGGATTCTCAGCGAGTTTACTCAGTGTGCTCTTCAGGTGTTGGGGTTCCTGCTTTTTCGTTGGGAGCTGGATGTTCGGTCTGGCAGCCAATTTGTCGGTGCCCGCTTCCTGCTCAGTCCCGAGAGCTGTCGGGCAGCAACACTGCCCAGAGCACACGGTGGTTCGTTAGTCTCCAGTCACAACCTGCAAGAGTTTCCCACACGCCAGCTAGTGCCAGTCCCGGCTTCTGTATCAGCTGTCGTCGCAAGCATGAGTTATGAATCGCCCTCGGGCTAGGCCCGTGAGCCATCTCGTGAGCCTTGATCCCAGCCATCGAATCATAAGATAAGCGGAGCGAGACTGCAGCCACATGGCGTTGCCGTCCCTTCGGAAACCGGCTTCTTGGCTGCACTTTAAGTGACGACCCCGACCACCCCCAGCCGTGGGGTCTGAGCGGTCTTTTGAAGCACGAGCCGTAGGGATTACACAGAAGAGAAGCCGCTGAAGTATGCTTGGGCCTGAGTATAAAGAACCACTGCAGGCCGCCGGCCTGCAGCCACATCGTATGGTCTCGTGTAGTCGTCTAGGCCCAGGATTGCCGAACTGCGAAACCACCCCGGTTCTATCAGCAGGAAATCATCGTTTCTTCATGCTTCTAGCCGCGCACACTTCCATGTGCCTATGCTGGCTACGGTAAACCTAAACAAAAGCCACACATAGCAAGAAGTGCTTGCTATGAGGTGAGCCTCACGAGGCCCAGGAAAGGCGCCCGGCCCGGGGGCGGGAAGTCGGCTGAAGACTGCAGCCTTCCTTGCGTTCACAGTTTTTCTGAATACAAACAAAGAGTCCCTTTCCGTGCCTGGCTTTTACAGGGAGCGCGGCTCGTGATGAATCCGTTCTGCTCCCTGTTGCCCACCATTTTGTAGTCTGCAGGCGCATGCAGGTGCTGCCCTGCTGTGCTCCTCCTGGATTAGCCTGCAGTGCCTGGAGTCTTACGTTCCTGTGCCCCTGGCCGCCTGCAGTCCCTACTGCGCTGAGAGAGTTTCGAGAAGGGGCACGTTAAACTCCTGAAACGCATGTTTTTATATGTAAGGGGGTCTTCCATAATGGAAAGAAGCGAGCTTCGTGTGCAGCAGCATGTTGGACAGGTCGGCATGGCGTCTTCGCCAAGGACGGTCAAGGCCTTCCCAGCCGCGATATAGACCATACCAGAGCTTCACTTCTGCGCGCTTCTTAGGGCTTGGGTCGGCTTCGGGACCTTTGGCGCGTGACGGGTGGAAGTGCAGGATGTTTCGCTTTGGCAGGGACCTGCTGGAGTAGCGAAAGCACACCGCTCAGGCGATGATGCGCTCGACGAGTTCAAGCCCAGCATCGTGTCTGAAGCTTCACAGTGGTCAGCCACGAGCTGGACGGCTGAAGCGAAGTGCTGTCGCAGCATGTAACGGTAACGGCTGGTAAAGCAGAATGCGACGAATGACCGCAGGATGTCGTTCTTCCCGCCCTCGCCGCGGAGCCAGGCACCTTTCGTGCCTCGGTTTGAGTCAACGAACCGATGCTGTCAGAGCACCGCCAGCAGGAGTGACAGAGCACCGAGCTGAAGAGCTAAAAACCGCTTGCTCTTCCTGTATTCGGTTGCTGTAGCAGGAAGCGTTTCATATCCGCTTCCGCTGTGTCACTTCGTCGGCCAGGGCCAGGCAGTCTCTCTTCTTGCATCATCGCTCTCTTGCGTCAGAAGCATTGTCACTTGCCCATATCCTACTTTTGAACACGCTTGGATCTCACTGAGGATCCTGAGGCCGTGGCTGAGCTAGAGCTGGCGCCAAAAGGCTGGGCCAGGCGGGCGACTTGAAAGTCAGTTGTTTTCTCGAGTTCTTCGGCTTGGTCTTCTTCGACGCCACCACATACCACTCCCACCGGTAACGACGACGACAACTACTTATACCGAGCAGGACCATGACCACCACCACCGCCGCCGCCGCCGCCCCCCCCCACCACCACCACCACCACCACCACCACCACCACCACCACCACCACGACTATTGCTGCTGCTGCTGCTGCTGCTCCTGCTCCAGCTACTGCTGCTGCTGCTGCCGCTGTTGTATTGTATTGCGACCACCACAACCATCGAAAAAGTTGCTAAGAGCTGCTAAGAGAACACTAGCCATCACACTGGTCGCCCGTTCCACTGCCATGCTAGCGTAGTTGTGGTTAATGTCACAGGGGGCATTCGTGGCCTTTGGCTTGGGCTAATATCTGTTAATCCTGGGTTTCGGCAAGTGTGGCCTTAAACCCTCTGCTAAGAACCCTGAACCCCCAAACTGTGAACCCGTGCGTGGGAGGACCATCCGGCCGATTGACCATCGGACGAAGGATGTGCGTGGCGCTCAGACCTCTGGTTGAGATCCGTCGAAGTAGTTCTCTGCAGCGTGCTACTTCGTTTTCTGCCGGCGCACCCTACTGTGGAAATCCATGGCATACTGTAGCAGTTAGGTTTGGGGCGCATGGCATGGGGAATTGCATGGGGTCTCCTTCGGTCAACCAGCCCGAGACTCACAAGCCAGGAACCGGCTACGGGTGGACGAGGGGCAGCTTGTGGAAGCACTGCCCTGAGCCTCCCATGGGGTCGCAGGACGTCGGCATGTGAATATAATACGAAATAGAATATAGCATAGGCTACAATAAAATCTCATCTAACCTAACCTAATACAAGCGAAGCCCACATATTATAACATGATAGTACTGTTTATAGTATCGAACAGAACATATAGGAAAGAATAGAATACAACATAATCTGAGTTTAATTCCAACCTGCGGAGCTTGCTGGGCTTTGTGCTATAGTAGTTCTCTGTCACACCTGGAGGCCAAACGTGCTTTGCGCGGTCTTCTTCCTGGCGAACCCTGGTGCCAATTCGTAGCCTTGTTGTTCAGGCTTGTTTTAGCCCGAAGCACTGTCGTTTGGCTTGACTATGGATGCAAGGGGAGGTGTAGAGAGAGGCCCTTCCTTCGCAATATCGATGTGCCCAGGCATCATATGTGTGTATTGTTCGAAAGGAATAGCCCTTTGTCCACGAGCCCCTAGATCTTGACGGTAGATAGTGAACCGCTAGAACCTTGCGAAGTGTATGAGCCGAACTAGACCGTGCACATGCCTCGGCAGGAAAGTGTGATGGTGAGCGACGAAACAGACCCCAAACACGATAAAACCTGTAAGCCCCATACCTAACAAACCCTAATGATTTGGGATTGCTGTGTGCGCGATGTGCCGAGCCAATAGTTGCCGACCCCTCGGGCCACATAGGCTTGCCTTCGAACCTGGACAGGCCTCCCCTGCATCGAGTCGCGAGAGTCCAATCGCCCTGAAACAACCCTAGCCTCCCAAAGCAGCGCCTTGCTTGTCAGTCTTGGTGCGTAAGACCGGTTGCATCGAGCATCACAGGCTAGGCAACAGTCCACTATTACGACCGCCGTCACTGCCACTGTGTCACTGCCACCACCACTACCCACGAGATTGCCCATCGCAATCGCACAACACTAGGTGGCACTTTGGGAAACTTTTAAATTTCCCTATATGGCGCCTATAGAGGTACCTGCTCATAAATACTTTTTTGGCCCCTAAACTACCACCCAAAACAGGTGCAGCAATTGCGGGAGGTATAGTGGTGGTTAACATCGTAAGAGTTTGGTTCGTGATGAAAATCACACAGTAATTATCCATCGAAGATTGAGGACTGGCACGCAGAAGCGTTTGCGCATCACAAGAAGAAGCTCAGCGAAGAGGCATGCAGCTTCGACTCCTTGCGGAGTGTTTTTTGCTACGTCCCGATGCTGTGTTCCTATACGGGTTACTACAACTATCACTATAATCCTCTACGGGCTGCTACAAGGGTTTGAGGGCTAGATCAGATCCGTTGACGTCCCGAAACCATAGATCCATTCCTGGCTTGTCCACTTCTCCGCATTTTTCCCCAGAGACCTTAAGTTGAGCTGCTCAATCACCGAATGGAGAGTGATTCAATTTCTGGTATCTGCTTTTAGTTTCAGGCTCAAGACAGCCCCGAACCCTAAGCCCTTCGCACCGAACCAACCTTGCCTGCGTTGTCCGACAAACACGACAGTCCAAGGCCTTGTGCGAGTGTGAGAGCAGAAACCTAAACTCTACACCCCCACAGGTGCCGAAGTCTCTGAACCCCAAGCCCTGGGTCCGCCAGGGGCGCTGGCTGGCCATCCCGGGCCTCAACGAGTTAGTGTTGAAGAGCTCGCAGGCCTGCTTTTATCAGGCTACGGCACGGCGTGAAGGTCTTAAATACAATTAAATAAATGTATCATGTAAACTACTCCCTTCGGAGATTACTTGATGGGGAGATGGTCGAATACTGCTTCATTTGTCGCTTGGGTCATCATGTGGCTCATCATGTAACATTTCATCTTCAGCGGCTCGTCGTTCAATAGTACTCTTCGTTTTTCGGATGATCCGGTCAATCACTTTTCCGGCGGCGGAGCGGAGCCAGGGGATGCACCTAAGGAAATCCCGGAAACCGCTGGAGTGTTCCCAAAAGTGATGAGAGCCCACTTGGGCGCCGCAATCATCCTTTGATACTGTACGGTCTTGATCCATTTTCTTGGGTTTTCCTGTTCTATTGCCACAGGGTGGAAGAGGCAGGTTAGGAATTGCAGGGTTTCTAAGAAAGGCGCAATGCCGAAAGGCTGAGGTTTTTCAGATTTCAAGGTACCGCAAGGTAGAACCCAGCTGTACCAGTAGCAGTAAGACTAAAAGTCAATCAGAAAAGAAACTAACCTGTTATTCCAAGAGCCAAGCATATATAGAGGCCTCAGTGGCTGGACTAGATGCCTGGATAGTTCTCCCATAAGAGGCATAGAGTTGGACCACTTCAGAATTCAGTAGCATGGCCTCTACAACCCAAGAGCCCCGTCTTCCCAGGAGGCGCTGGATGCAGGTTTCTACAGCCTGCCCTCAAACAAGAACACGAAGGCCAGTTTGCGCACGGGTTTAGGGTCATGTGGTTGCTAGAGGTGTTAGAAAAGGTTGATCATGCCCTTTCGTGATAAATATGCACGCCCGAGTATACCGTGCCCAGGGTTGGGCAGTGTCTCCCCAAGTTAGGAGGTTTACAGAAGCCCTCATAGGATGTCTTTTCCTAATAATTTAGCCTGTTGAATACAGGGGAACCCAAGACAACTGTCAGCAACACCGCATTTTCAAGACCCTTCCCTCAATATTCATCTCGCCTTTAATACAGGTGCAGCACGCACAATCAGATTTGTCGACATCAAAATAACCTGATGGTGGCTATCGCAAACTCTATAAAATCTGCAGGTTCGGCTCTCCCAGAAGCCAAGTGTCCATTGGGTGAACTTGGCCGCTGGGCTTTTCCGGGATAGAGCTTGCAATTTCAGGCCAAGCAGCCGAGCTTGTGAGGGCTTATTATGCTGGGTGATCATACTCGCCACAAACATTATTTTGCATTATCTTCGTAGGAGGAGCCCCGACAGAAATATGCATAGGGCTTCGGTCAATCCTTTCTAGACGACAGGGAGGAATGACAGATGTGCACCACCTGGCTGCTACGTTCTCGTTTTGCATTGCCACAGATTCCATGACCCGGGCACCACCACCCAAGCACCACGAATCTGAGGAAAATGCAGTCGAGCCCGAGCCCTGCCAGGGGGTCGCACCCCCACCGTCGCTTGGCTCTTTGCGGACATGGAGCATCGAAGTAACTCACCGCACAGCCATGCTCTGATGCCGTAGGCACCGGCAAGGTGACCGAGTGTGTCAGAAATGGATGTGAAAGGCTTTTTTGTTCATTATCTAATCTACCTCTTTCTCATATGATATCGACGTCTTGAAATGATGCCGCTGCAGAGGTATGTAGCCTTTATGTAGCAATCCGCATGTTACACAGGTTTATGTCACACGATTGGCGGCAGGTACAGCCGGGGTTTCAGCACATCGCCTAAGAATAGTGTTTTCCGAAATGCCCGGCCCGCGGTTGCTAGGTCATAGCTGCAGGGTTGCTGATGAGTAGTGAGACGAATGTCTCGATCAGTAGCATCACGACGACCTTGATCAGTATGACGACCTACTAGCTCTTCGTTTCGCCTTCGACGCTTCCTGCTGACAAGGCTGGTCATCTCTCAAAAGACGCCTCTGGAAGCGGCAGGCTAGGCTTCTGTCAGTCTTCAGGATCAGGTCGCCGACTTTATGTCGAACCTGACTTCGAACTGGTTCTCTGTCGTCATGCGCGCCCGGAATAGGACTCACCTCCTCAACTCGAGAGGGGCTCATCTTTCCATAATTTAAAGTTGAGTTCCCGGACGCATCGTGGAGGTGGCAGCGCCCAGAAATGAAGGAAAAGTATGGAGCGTTTGCGGCTTGAGGGCTTGGATTGTTTGCTTGTTTTATGACTGACTGAAGGGTCTGAATGGACTGGACGCACCGCGCTCGACCGTCTCGGCAAACTCCTACCCAACTGCTGAGAAGCATTTTTTGGGAGTGTTGGATTCTCCTCTATGGCATGCTGTTCCTCGAACTGTTGCTGCTGCGAGTGTGGTAGCATGTTGTTTGAACGCCGTCTCCTATCCGGCTCTGATGAGTCTTCCCGCTGTCGACCTTGCATAGCACACTTGCCTCGACAATTGCCAGTGCTACAACAAGAGCCGCTATCAGTCTAAAAGGTGTCATCTGCAGCTGACATTGCCCGGTGATGATACAGCACCTGCACACACGCTGGTTTCTGTGGAGAATTGCTTCTTGAATGGATTGCTGGGCTATCTTGTGGTCACGCATGAGTGCCTCTTGTGCGACTGCTACTGGGTCTCTGCTGCTACTCCCTTCTCCTCCCGCGACTCCGCCTTCGTCCTCCTTCCTCCGGTAGTGCGATCGCTGTTTCTTACTGCCAGGTGATGCCATGAGCATGAGAGCTACGATGATCGTCGCTGTTTTTAGTGTCCTCGTTGTTGTCGCTTCTTGTTCTTATTGTTGTTCTTCTTCTTCTCAGTCTTGTTGTTGCTGTTGTTGCTGTTGATGTTTCATGGCTAACCGTGTTGATTTGGTGCTGCTTTTCTTGCTGATCCATCAGTGCCAGGTGCCCTGGGCAAAATTTTCAAGGGCCATCCCGTGATTGTCACGATGGAGGCAGTTCTCTTGCACCTAGTTTAATGTCGGGGTTGACGTGCGGGGAGCTTACATAGTACCAAAGGCCTAAGCTTATGGCATTCACCATCTCAGTTCCCTTTCAGTATCACAGCCGGTTTGAATTCTGACATGTTGGACCTGCTGTGGCAACGGCCCGCGTGGCAGAAGGAATCCGGGTTGTCGACCGGCCAGTGCGGAGACCTCGCCCCTTTTTGTTTCTAGGTTCAAGATTGATCAAGTTGGCTTGTGAGTCCCAGCACTTCTTGCCCATTGTGCTTTTAGTTCACGACCACCCAGATAAAATGCCACAGAAGGAAGATCGTGCCATCCGGTGAAAATTTCCACCGCGCAGCTAGGTTTTCGAGGCTGCACACAAGAGACACAGAACCTCGACACTCCAGGGAGAGGTCAGTTATTCCTTTCTGCCCAGCTGTTGGCGGGTGTACGATATGCCGCGTATTCATCGTGTCAAGACATTTGTGGACTCCTGCTTTGCGCGTGTCTTGGGCCAGTGTCGACCAACACCTATCTCGCGAATCTGGTGTAGTTCCGAAGCCTGCCGGTAGAATTGTTACTATTGTTACTTCAATATCATGACTATAGTTATCCAGTGCAGTTGACCCACAGACCTCCAAAACCCTGATGTTTTTCAGTATTAACCCTGATATTGGTGTTCACTTGGCTCCAGGCGACAGACTTCGAGGGCACCACGAGCCAGGAGTCCAGCGCATTCGTGGGTTTAGGGATTCGGCTTCGCCTTCCTTCTTGCAGTTCGGGGGTTCATGAGAGTTGACGTGCTATGTGGGTGCCATGCATGCGACATGCGTCGCAGTACTCTTGCGTGTAGAAGTAGAATAGATAGCCAGATGAGCGAGAGACAGCGGAAGACTCCCCACAGCATCGGTATTTTGCAACTTGGTCCCGAATTCCTCCTTCAGAGGTTATCGTTCAGCCCCTGCGTTGGTAGCAGCCTTGCTGTGCAGCCACCACTCCCACCCCCGCCCCGGCCCAACAGTCCGGTATTGCATCCCCAGCGCCGTAGCATCGCTCTGTGGGGGTTGGATCGGACCAGAGCAAAGCAGGACCCCATGCGCAACGGCCGTCTACAGGAGGGTGAGGTACTGTCCGAGTGGAACGGTGTTTTGGAGTTCAAGGGATGTCCGATGATTTGTGCTTTTCAGGTCCACGAAATGTCCACTGCATTCCAGTGGGTTCGTAAGTTTTAGGCAACGTAGTTGTATGGCATAGAGACGCCTCAAGCCGTAAACCAAAGCTACGGGAGAACCACCTGAAGTCTTGGGCAGTGAGGTGCAAGGCGCCCTGTAAGGAGGAGCGATTCAACCAGTTGCAGAGCTTGCTATTCTTGCTTGTGCAGGGGCTACTCCGTGTTGAGAACCGGCTTGGATGTGGTGTTGATGCGGCATGTGTGGTTTGCTGCAGGCACGAAGCCTGCAGCAGCACGAGATGTTCACTTGCACCAACTTCGAGACTTGCCTGATGTGAGAATGACGGGATGCATACATGGAACAAGGGCATCGCGGGCAACAGGCTTTGAGAGGTGAAGGCTAGCTGGCTAGCTTCTGATCTCGGAGAGCCTTGTGGGATGGTGCCCTCTGCAGTAGCCCAGTCTTCCGGTAGGAAGCCGCGCGAGGCCTGCCCCATGATAGTCTCGCAAGGCTTGCGGCACATTTTACGGCCTAGGGAGCTCATTTTGCTAGTGACCTTCTTCCGCCTTCAAATGTTCAAGATGGAGCGACTCTACCAAGTGTGCTCTGAATCTGTGTTCTCTCCATGCTGTATCCATTCACCTCTTGTCGATGTTGACTTTCCCTTCTTGCCGCAGTAGACCACACCGAATCTGCCGAATTGGGAGGTTTTCACCTCCCGCGCGGCCAACTTGCTGTGTGCCAAGGCAGGGGTCAGGCTACAACCCCCTGGAAAAACCGACAAGAAAAGCCCTAAAGCCGCAAAACCCTAAAAGGCCCTAAAATACTTCAACGCCCAGGCCCTCAGGACACCTTGCGTCCTTTTATCGAGGCTCCCTCTGAAGTATCTCTTCTAAAGATGCCTTTGACTTTCAAGAGCTTGTAAGATTTCTTACTCTTTGCGTCGAGGCCTTCTTGGAAGTGTTTCCCTCATCCGCATACGCACCAATAATTTCGCTTGGCTTGTCCGAGTGTGCGCGCCGAAGATACTTCAACCCTAGAGCCTTGGACGCCCGCATTGTTCGAGTCGCGAGAGTCCAAAGCCCTAAACCCTCCCAGAGCTCGCGAGCTCTGGCTCCGAAGGTCCGTGGGGTGCAGAGTCTTCAGTTTCATTCCAAGTACTACACGACAACAACAAGTAGGAAAACTCTGCACCAAGAATAGAACACCGAGGCATCAGGGTAGGATGCCCCAATCATTGCGTGCATTGCCGAGGGGAGGGCAAGCAACTCATTTATCATGCACAGTGCAACTGCTCCTACAATGTGATGGGCAGATGTAACATCAAACTCCGCACTCAGCAAGATCCACCAGCCCAACAGGCTCGACAGACTGCAAAGGACAGGCTCTGCCATGTTCTCGAGCCCGCCATCATCGTGGCAGCGCCTTGGTGCCACGCTGGATTGTCGTCGAAGCTAGCTCTTCATCATCTTTGCCGTACGATCAACGTTGTTGAGTTGTCGGCTCGGCAAGGAATTCCAGTGCATTTTCGTAGGACACACAGTGAAAGACTTGTGTGAGGGGTGGCTGGGGCTTGATAAAGCCCCCCTCCCCTGAAAACACTTGAGGATGACGTCGTGCTTTTCCGTGGGCCCGCAGAAGCAGGGTACCCATTCCTCTCGCAGGAGGCCAGCAGTCCTGCAGTTAGGTATTAGAGAGCAACAGCGCCTTCGCAGGATCAGCTGACACTACGTGTCCTGGTGACCGGACGTGCAGTGAAGCGCCGGGGTTCCTGGCAGGGTTCATGTTCGAAGGAAGCCTAAGGTCGAGGGTATTGGAGACACAGACCTTCCTCTCCTAGCAAGGATGTTTAAATGGGTCCTGTGATGTTAAGGCTCGCTATGTATCGTGGGTCGGCATTGTGCCATGTATAGGGCAGCGATTCCACTGCCAGAAGGTTGTTACATCACGTCTCTTTCTGTTCGTCTTAGCTTCTACGAGCGACTGTCAGTCATGTCAGCTCCTGGAAATGCGATCGCATCTAGCCAGGAAGGCATCACTTGTCCATCGTACAGCAGCTTTGGAGCCCGTTTAGGACCTGCTTCTCGTTTCAATGTGTGAGGTCCTTGGCTGCAGAAGGGGGTGCCGAAGCTGAATCTGGGAAGCGGCTACTGCCTTCAGTAGTTGAACGAAGTATGTGGGGTATTCGCTAGGCTGTGACTGGGTTAGCGAAAGCGGCTATACGGAGGTAGAAGCTTGTCCGTGCTGCTGTCAGCTCGATCAATGCAGGGCTTTGGGAGTGGGTGGTGTCTGCTTGGCAAATCAGGAGCAGTTTCTGAAACAAGACGACTTTCTGGCCTTTTCCCACCGCTTGAATTTGATGACCTACCAAGCTTGTGACGTGACAGCCGCGCACTGAGATTGAACTTCCCATGAGAGTAGAGTCAGGAACCGGGATGGAGTGCAGGCTTCAACCTGTCGCTTCCGAAGTCTGCTTTTGTTTTGGTTTGCTTGCTTTTGCGGCTGTCCTGATGCCGGTCATATTGTTCGCACTCATTCTGATGGCCACTGCTTTCCGAGCACTAGCACCACCAACATCATGATACATTCATCATTATCGTCGTCGTCGTCATGAGCTCTGGTCCGCGCAGGGCAATCCATGTACAGCTTCTGCCACAACCAATAGCTCAAAATGGCATTTCGAAAGACCTACTCCCTCGAATCCTCAAAGCCCTGAACTCCGAAACCTTCAGTGCCCCAGGGCGAGCAGGATCGTCGCCCGGTCCTCGTCCTGGCAGCAGCTGGCCTCATGGAGCCGGTGGCAGCATGGAAAGGCTTGTGGGTTTGTGTCCTTGAGGGGTGGCATATCAAACGCAGACTGTTGCTGCATCCTGCTTTTTTGCTACGCAGCTGCGCTACGAAATCCTGTTCCTACTGCTAGAACCTCCACTACTCTGCCACTCCTACTGCTACTCCCACTCCTCTCCTGCTCCTGCTCCTGCTCCTGCTCCTCCTACTACTGCTGCTGCTGTCCTTACTACGACGACGACTGCCAGTAATGCTGAACTGTTCCGGGTGTTTGCAGGGGGTGCACGTGCATTGTGCATAAGGGCAAAAAGCTCAAATCTAAATTGTTTTATGTTAGCCCTGGGTGTCTGAACGCTTCCACGTCTTGCAGGTCAGCATGCATCACAGCACAAGTTTTCGAACTCTTTCAGGAAGCATCCTCTGCCTGTGTCACCAAGACTCTTGCGCCATGTCTACGTGTATGTGCCAAAAGCTGAGGGTTGATGTATGAATGCTTTGGGCAAGGATGCTCTAACCGACGCATCCGGCTGGTCGTGTGAGCCGAAAAACGCCACCCGAAGTCTCAGGGATTGTCCAACATGCGATTTGAACAACGTTTGTGCAGAGGAATCATGCTTTTTACGCGGTGCAACTGCAACGTAGGCCGGCAAAAGCACACTTTGCGCAGCATCACATGCGCGTGGTAGTCAATGCATGTCAATGCCTCGAAAGCCTCGCTCAGTCGCTAAGGATGCCGAAAACCGGCAGCCCCGTGGGGGCATTGCCCAGGCCTGTCCTGTGCAAGCGATGGAGCATAGAACAGCATTGCTGTAGAGATTGCTGTGGTTTTTGGCAAACCTGGCGCTGAAGCATCCTGAAGCTTCGTGATGCCGTGAATCTTCACACTGGTTGTGCATCAGGTCCAAGAAGCAGGCCCTCCCAACACTCACACGCTCTCCAAAACAGATCAACCCGAGGCACTGAAGACTTGGCGATCCATGTGGTGCCTGGGCCGGGTTCAGGTGTAAAGCTTTTCGGGACCCGGGTCGCATCCGGGGCCCGTGGACTGGGCACAGCAAAGGGAACACATCCCCGAAAAGCAGCTGGGACCAGTTGGGTTTGTACACTAGGTGTCATTGATCTCGAAAGCCTTCGTTTTCCAGAAGGATATGGCACAGATCGTGTGTGGTCATCGGCATTTCTTCCTCTTGAGGGCCCCGGCACGAATCTTTGGAGTGCAATCCGCGGCAGCACACGACAAGGTCTGGATACTTCGAGGCTGTGGTCGTCGCCTGTGGCGACGTGTGCCTGGTCTGGCATGAGGGTATGTACATGCAGTTTCGCACGGCCCCTACCGCAGCCTCATCCTCGCGGAAGTTTCCCGCGGGATGAAGAGCCAGACCGCGTGTATTGCGGTATACCAGGCTCGGCCCTATCCTCCCGGGCTGAGGTTTCCACTGCAAGTAACTACAGTATCTCAGATCCTTGAGTGCTTTTTCGTTCTGCAATCTGAGAGACCAAGACATGCCCGAACCCCGGGTTTCCGAGGTCCACAGCCAGCGTGATCGACCGCGTGGTGAACCCCGAACCATGGCCGACAACAGCTGCGAATTCAGTTTCTGGTAGTGCGTGTCACCTTTAAAAGCTCCTTGGGAAAGGGAGCGGTGAAGTTTGAACCTTCAGAACTGGGTCCACATGAAGGCCTTGAACATCGGCGTCGCCTGCTATTGCCCGGCCCCTCCCTCCAATCTCGACACCCTTCATTCTGGCAGGTTGGTGGACTCGTAGCTGCGTTTTCTATGAGTACCCCGCCCCTAAAGACACAGATTGCTGACTTCTAGCCCAATGTCGATTCACTCGGGTGGCTAGCTTCGATTTTCCATAATACTGAGTGTCCGCTCTTAGCTGAGGACATCTACATGAAGGCATCGTGGCTGCCAGTCGATTTCTTCTCCGCAGCATATTCACTTCGCCCTGGGCACTTTTTGAGAAGCAGCAACGAGAAGTGTCTGTGCAAGCCCGTGCATAGCGCGGGTACCCTGAACTGTGACAGGGAGCCTAACCTCAAACACAGCTCCAAACGGTGCTGCTCCAATAGGTGTTGCAGAACCAGCCGGTGGTGCCGTCTGCTTCGCAGTGGCATTGGCAGCCAGCAGCCTGCCTCTAACTTCTACCAGGGATTCAGGATGAGGAAGTCACACATCGGGGCAGCTTCTGGCCCCCTGTAGCATTCAAGACCTCCAAGATGTTTGGGGAAAGTCTTGACTGCCATAAGTTTCCTGTGGAAGCCTTTGGCTCCGAAGCTGCACATCTTCCCATTTAATCACTCTGCCCCAACGACTGAGGATTGCATGCAGCTCTCCAGCAATCCGGTGCCTCGGCTGTCTCCTTCCTGGCGCCTCGGAGCCTGGGTTGTGGACCACCCGATGGCCCGAGGTCTTTTATCACATTGCCAAGAAGATGGAGGCCCAACGCCAGGTGCGCGAAGGGCTGTGCGCGAATCGCACGACACCTGTACGGTACGGGCCGGCCGTGACCAACTGCCCATGAACAGCAAACCAGACTTCTTGATTTTCAAATGAAGCGAGCAGTGGAAGGTTTGTCGGACCGAAACATCCTGTGTCATTCGCTCTTTCTAGGACTCTCGGGCATGTATGACCTAGTCACATCTCTACACGGAAGCGTCGTACGCTTGATAAGAGTTGAACGACACAAGCTCTGCACACGGTTTGCGATGACTCTGCTGGCACTTTTGGAGATCTCTGGAGCCCCTGCAGGCGGCGCTGGCTCCTCCGATTTTAAACCATAGCAACTCCCAGCGCCCCGAGAAGAAGCTTGACCCTCGGCATCGCCTCGTATTTTTCAGCAGAGGTTGGTTTCTGTTTTGTGTCTGTAGGGAACCTAAGGGAGTACTAGGGAGAATTGGGGGTTACTGGGTTATATACCCCCCCTTAGAACCCCCTCCCTTAAGGCTTCTGGACAACTAGACTTCGGGGCCTGATGGCCATGATCTCTGTGCAGCCCAGGGCCGCCGCGCCTCGGGAGCAGGGCTCATGTTCCTCGCAGAGGCCCAAAGAGGTTTCTTTCTTGGCTGTGCTTGTCCTCTGCAGACCGGGCAGAGCGGTCACCAATGGACTTTGCATCCACCCTGACCATCCCCCCCTTTTTTTTTTGCCTGAACGCGTGCTTTGCGCTAGCGATAGTTTGAGCATCGAAACCCGAACTCTTTGAGCCTTGCTAGTTCGCTGAGTAAAGCTGCAGTTTACGTCTTGTTTCTTGCCTCTGTGGCAGCGGCTGTGGGCTTATATTTGCATCTTTCGTGGCTGATGCTCTCGGCAGTTGCACATGTCTGCTGTGGATGTGTTTGCTGCTCGCAGGGTCTCTTTCAACGAACTGAACTTATGCTGAGTGTCTGAGAACCCCTCACAGATAGATGGATAGATAGATAGATAAATAGGTAGAGAGATAGATAAATAGGTAGAGAGATAGGTATAGAGCTGTATAGGTATATAGAGGTAATAGAGACATAGACGTGGAGAGATACAGTTTAGGGATAAAGAGGCCTAGAGATGCAGAGGAATAGAGACATAGAGATATCGCTGCGGAGCTATAGACATGCATATAGATAAGACTCTCTAGATATAGATATGGTTAAAGAACACGCATATCCCGTTGTCTGGCGGGGGGGGGGTGAGAGATTGTGTCTTTCTGCGAGCATACCTGCTCAGAGCTATGTCAGCCAAAGTCATGGGAGAGTTGCGGAGTTGTGCTGTCCTGGCAGACCATGTCCGAGACGCAACGCCCAGCGGGGGCAATCCTTTCGCATGCCACTTCGCGTGCCTCCGTGTCCTGGCAGTGTAGGTTTTGGGGGCGTTCCTTCGCAGCAGTCGACTTTCTTCTGCTAGGATTAGCCGCCTTTTCTTCGTCATTGTCGTGGTCGGAGTGTCAGCTTCTGGTAGCTATTTTGGTGGTGCGTAGTGTACTTGGTAGTGATTGTGACATCGTGATCGCAATTGCAATCATGAGCGACGTGTCAGGCCACCAATGGAGTATTCCCAGGCAGCTATTGCATAGACGCAACAGAGCGATGACCACGAATGATGCTGTAGCGACATCCGGCACCCGAGCATCGACTGCCTAGTTGGCCCCGGACAGCGATGCAGAATCCATCAGACCGGAGAAAGCCTTCGGCCGCCCCTGCGAGTTTAGGGTTGTGTGTTTCAGTGGATGGTTCCAGTCGTGAGTCTCTTCGACCTGGTCAAACCCTCACAGAGCCCAAACTCTCCCAGTAGAGTGTTGGCCGTCAGGAGCGCGATCATTTTATCCTGTGTTATTCTGTGGACTTTCGGGGGCCCTTCGCGGAATCACTTGCAGGGTTGTAACTCCAGAGGCTTCGGGTGAAGGTCTAGACGCGCCCCAAGCCTGCCAACGGTATCCGTTCCCCATGCTCTTGTTCGCCAGCCCGGTCCGCGACATCGCCACAACCTCAGAATTCAAGGTTCAGGGTTGCAGAGGACTAAGCTTGATTGTTTAAGACACCCATCCGTTTTTAAGTCGAGTGCTCCGCCTGCTTTCATATCTGTTCTCACCTTGTGGCTTCCAGGGCTGTTTTGCAGGGAGGGGCACCCAGCGCATGTGCACGAAGCCCAACTTACTGGCCAAGGGCCAGCAACCTTTTCGACACTTTGGACAACAACAACACTCGGGCCTCAATGTCAATCGCAAGTGGCTTGGCTGGACAGTTTCTTCACTCAGAGCTAAGCCTAATTTGAATTTCGAGTGCGTCGGCAAGACGCGCGGAGCTCGTTGCGCTACGGTTTTGTCAACCCCAGCTTGCTTATCGGGCCGCGCCCAAACATGTTAATGGTAGCTGCGTGAGCTCTGGCCCGAAACGGTCTGAGTTTTGCAGTACGGAAACGGTGGACCCTCTAGATCGGTTGCAGTTGCGCTAAGGCGCCCACAGCATGCCAAATCGAGGAGGTGGCAGGAGGTCGCTATGTCATGTTCTCTTGGGGGTGGCCTGTTGCCAAGTCCGGAGTAGATACGTGGAGACAACAGAAGCTGACGGAAGCTCTATGGAGGGATGTCAGACAGTGTCAGATAGTCTTTTGTCTTTGAGTGTGGGTGGCCGTGTGCACGTTGCTTGGCTAGATAAAGAAATCATCTGACCTGTTCCGGTATTGGCAATTTGTCCTGCTGTGTCTCATCTCAGCGACAGTGAACGGATGAACCTCAGCCGGAGTGTTTGAGCTTTGCATGCGGGAATCTCACAGCAAATCGGACTTGCCAGGGCATCCCTGGCCATTGGCAAGGATGGCCTGCCTGAGGAGCCACTGTTCAATGCAAGCGCAGCATCACAGGCCTAAAGCAGCAGCAACAGTAAGGATACCAAGCAATGGTTGCAACATGACGAAAGATGCCAGCCATCGGGTCCACTGTGTCCGGATATCCACTGGGAGTCCCGACGCAGGCTTGTGAGAGCATCGAACGTGAAGATGATGGTGACGACGGCGACGATAATGATGATGTCACTAGCGATGTTGTCGTTGGTCATGACGATTTCGATGGTCAGAAGCAGATGGTCATGTGTGTGTGGTGATCCACATGATGCTGGCGCCGTTTGACATCACTGCTATTGCTGTCGCAGCTGTCTTTGAGCCTGTTGCTGTTTTGACGATGGCTGTGATAGTTACCAGGGGTCAGCATGAGGATGGCGATGGCGATGGCTGGTGATTATCGACAGTTGCTGCTGCCGTAGTTGTTGCTGCTGTACTAGTAGTTGTTGCTGTTGCTGTTGCTGTTGCTGTTGCTGTTGCTGTTGCTGTTGCTGTTGCTGTTGCTGTTGCTGTTGCTGTTGCTGGTGGTGGTGGTGGTGGTGGTGGTGGTGGTGGTGGTGGTGGTGGTGGTGGTGGTGGTGGTAGTCTTTCTGCTGTTGCTGTTCTTGCTCTTGTTCTTGCTGTCGTTGTCGTGGTAGT
>CAJNDV010033185.1:281-21377 GCA_905221635.1 Symbiodinium sp. CCMP2456
TTTAGGGTTTAGGGTCTAGGGCCTGTCTATACAGTAGGGTTTAGGGTCTACTTTGAGAATCTCTGTAGGGTTTACTGTAGGGCCTAGGGGCTACTTAGAGAATGTCTATAGGGGTTTAGGGCCTAGGGTCTACTTTCGGGATCAGGGCTTGGTTGGTGTATATGCTCAGTTTGATACTATGTACGGGCTTAATGATACCGGGAGTTATCATCGCAAGATGTTTGTTACAGCCGCCATGATACGAGTAAGGCTAGTCTCTCAAACTGTGCTAGTCATCTTAGTGGCAACCCTGTCGGAACCGATACGACCATGACGGTGACAAGACGGGTAATGACAACGGATAACGCATCAGCATCCCATGCTCATTCCTGGAGGGGTGCCTGATGGGGTGTTTATGCCATCGACCCGAGACTTAAAATCACCCAAATTCAGTTGTTGGTCGGTGGTTGAGGGTTTTTTTCGCTTTGGGTGCCAGATCTGGAAGGGCTCCTTCGGTTAAGGGTTCATTTCTGTTGAGGCTTCTCGCGTGACTATTCACAGGAGGAGACTGTGCATGTTTCTGTAACCATGTATAATATACGTTTCTGTAGCCAGGTATAATATACATGTATGTAGCCAGATATAATACACATTCATNNNNCATCGTCGTCATCACCATCACCACCACCATTACCACCTACCTTAAGAACCCAAAACCTACTTTTTTGTAGGGTCCATATAAATCCCATATTGGGGTTTATAATAAGAACCTACAAAAAAGTGGGTTTGGGGTTCTTAAGGTAGTGCCGAGCCGGCATACTCGGAGCATTGATGGACCTCTGAGGAATGGAGCCCGTTCGTTCAGGGTTTTTGGGATCCCCAAAATAGCAGGTGATCACAGGCCGATGGCCCCAAAGCGACGCTTCCGAGCTCGCGCTTTAGGATTGATACGGTGTATCGGGAGCTTATGGGCTAGTATAATGGGCCCTAGAACCCTATTCTACTTATTAAGGTTAAGGCCCCTAGATTAGGGGTTTTTGGAGTTCAGGGTTTAGGGTTTAGTGTTTAATAAAGGTTTTAACGGTTTTTGGAGTTTAGGGTTTAGGCTTTAGGCCCCTAAACGTTTGCAGTTTAGGCTTTAAGGGCTCCAAGGCTCGTCCATCTCCAACTCTCAACGGCGGACCTTCTCACCGAGGTTCTGTGGGGCAGGGGTTTCGAGTTTGCAGGGGGTTTAGGGTTTCTCGGTTTATAGGGTTACGTAGGGTTTAGGGTTTAGGGTCTAGGGTTTAGGGTTTAGGGTTTAGGGTCTAGGTTTTTTTGGTTTGGGTTTTGGGTTTTGGGTTTGGGGGTCATGGAGGATCGTATATGAGGGTTCTAGAAGGGCTTTCTGATGTAAAGGGTCGTAATCCTAAAAGTCTTTTCGGGCCCTAACCTCCCATTTTGCAGAGTTCGGGGCAACAGGCGGGCGCCATCCGAGGCCTTCGCTATCATGGTTCCGGGTATGGGAGTTTAGGGTTTAGGGTACGGGTTTCTGCCGCTGTAAGTACTTCTGGTCTTAGCTTATTTAGGCCCCAAACAGGGACTCTGCGTGGGTTTTGGGATTCAAAGCTCCGCTGTGAGACCCTTATGAGCCCTAAAACCTGGTGTTTGGGATTTCGGGAGCTTGCTGCCCCAAGTAGTAGTTGCCTGGTATTTAAAGCTGATGCAGGGGGTGATGCGGGCGGGTTTAGGTTTTTTTTCAAAAGCCGCAAACCAGAACAAAAAAGTTTCAGCCCCATCACCCTGAGCCCCAAACCATGCCTAAACCCCCACGCCCAAGAAGCTCCAAACCCCGGGCTGAGAGAGGCCCGCTACGCCGTGCAGATGCAGAAAGCCCCCGAAGCCGGGCCAGATCTCATGACCTACGTGCCCCGGATCAGAGGGGCTGGGTAGGGATTTTGCGACCGGCGTGATGTAGCGGCCAGACTTCTGTGGCTTCTAAGGTGGCTCATGATTCAAGGCAAAGTGCATGTGGTCAGTACGCGGGGCGGTCATGAGAATCAGTAGAATCAGCATGCGCCAACCTTCGCCTCCCCGTGTTCGGATTCGCTCACGCTGGCCTCGCTAGCGACCACATCCATCTGACCGTAAACCCAAAACCCCCAACTAGTGCTCCGGGTTTGCCTAGCCTTGCACCCGGGCTGCGAAGGTTTTGAGGCCAGGAAGACAAGATTGAAGCTGAAGCGGCCAGTGCCCTTTTCAGTAGCCACTAAACCCGAAACCCGTGTAGTAGCCCCTAACTGCCAGATAGCCTCTTTATGACGAAGATGAGACCGGGCGGAAGGGTACTTGGGGGTCCTTGGAGGGATTCTAGGATTAACCCTAAACTGGAAGCAAGAGACCATGGAATGTACTGATAACAAGAGTAGGAAAAAGTACTACTTACTACGAAGAATCATTATAATACCTGTGATAAATAGTAATAGTCATAGCAATAATAATGCTGCTACTGGTACAAATAATGCCAACTATAACAATCGGAAAAACAAAACCAACACCGCGGAGCCAATGCTAGGCAGCTGAAACCAGACGCATCAAATGCCGCAGACCGCAAGCCCAAACGCCGTTAACAGCCCCTCCATGAACTCTCAACGCCACTAGAGTCCCTTCTACAATTCTGAGATATGCCCCAAACCCAAACATACTGACGATGTACATCTATGTAGTCTAAACCCTAAACCCTAAACCCTATACTAGGGAACTACGATTGTTTAACAAGGGAAGCTGCCCAGCCCCCCGAGGTCTGGGCAGGGATCAACATGGCATCGCTCGTGGCGACGCTCCTCTCTGGCGCCCGGACTCGATGGGACGGTTGCTATAAGGGGTTACTAAGGGTTCCTAAGGGTAAGTGTAAGGCGTGCTAGAATTTTTATAATTCTTACCAGAGGTTACTGTAAGGGGTGCTATAGTTGAGGGTTATTCGAAGGGTGAGACATCTGGCATGGAGATGTCAGGTAAGAGGGTTACGGTGAAGCCGTGGCTAGGCCTCGACATCAGCATCACCGGCACCATCAGCCCCATCATCACTGTCGTCATCACCCCATCACCATCCTCATAATCATCATCCTCCTCATCATCATCATCACCATCACCATCTTCATCACCATCATCTTCTTCCGCTTCTTCAGCAGCGGCACTGTATGGTTTCTTTCGAGAAGTTGGGCTTCTTGTCCTTTCCCAATGGGGTCGTGGCAGCAATTACGGTGGTCGTAGAATCCACCACTGACTTCGCAGTCGTCGCACCCATCGCAGTGATGTCGAAGATATCAACTTAGATACCTAGGCCTTTGGGGTATATTGCATGTTTGCCCTGATGAAGTCTATAGCTGGGTTTGACTTGAGAGCCTAGGATCATCCTACGAACCATTCTTGGTCCCACATAGCCCCATGGTTCAATAGTTTACCTAGCACATTTAGAACCCTACAGAGGCCTGAAAATACCTCCGTGCGTGCCTAACTTGCTTCACTTTCGGCCAGTACCTTACTGATTTGGTTTTCGACGCTGCTCCCGCTTTTGAAGAGATAGTTATTCAAAACAGCATCAACGAAAGGATCACTGGCGACCAAACAAGAATCAGTAACACAAAAATGAAAGCCACCAAGATTGCTGTGGGGTCTAGTTGTTTTATGGAGTTTCAGGGCTTTGAGGGCACCTGGCTGAAGATAGGCAAGCTTTGGCAATACAAATACTGCGTGTGGAACAGAGTTCAGAGTTTGAGTTTCAGCCGGCCCGGCTGTGTTTTTGGAACCTTTAAAATAAAGCCTAAACCCTAAACCCTATCGTAGCCCCTGATTTCAACGGGTTTAGAACCACTGTCTGCTCAGACAAGGTGTTTGTTTCGGGTGGCTCTCTGCCATCCAGATCTAGCGCCATCAGAAAATCAAAGAGCCGAAGATAAAGCTTCAACTATCGGGCCCTTATTGTCAGGATTTCTTGAAGTTCCCTAAATAATGTGCCCTCAACATGTGGATAGTAAGATCCTTAGCCTTAGAAGAGGCATCCGCACATTCCCTGAAGCAAAGACCATCTATCGCTGCACCCTAATCCCTGAACCCTAAACAGAAAAAGGGCCCTCAGAAAAAGAACAAAAACAAACGAACCCTAAAACCCTAAACCCTGGTCGTTGAAATTCAAGGGCCTCTCATACACGAGTACGGCTGGCGTGCCGCTTTCTTTTGCACGGCGATTCCTGCAGTCTTCGACGTTCGGCTGCAATGCAAAGGGCTTTGTAAACGTGTGTTCCGAAGGAGGAGCTTGGGTGTACACGTCCAAAGCAACCTACTTTGTACCTAGTTATTCCTAGGGCTTCAGTTACCTAAATAATGGTATACTGGCTTACTTACATGGTTAGTAACCTACTATTTAGGTGACTGTAGGCCTAGGATATGTAGGGTATGTTTGGGACATGTACTTTGAGCCAACTACCGGATTTCCGCTGCGCGACACTTCAGAGGTCTACTGTGTTGTAAAGCATTTCCTGCAGAAAGGCATAAAGCGGGTGCGCGCTTCAGAAGCTTGCAGCTCTCTTTGACTCTCTCTCTCTCTCTCTATTTCTCTCTCTCCCCTCCATCTCTATCTCGCTGTGCTACACCATCTCAATGCATCTTCTCCCTACATTGTTCGCTATCTTCTTCTGCCTTCCTCAAAAATTTCTCTCGCGCTCTCTCCCTCTCTAACTCCCTCTGTAGTCCACTCTCTGCTCCATGTGGGGGTTTCCTAAAATCTGGGGGTACCTTATTTGGGGGTCCTTATATCAAGGATCCTATTATTTAGGGTACTATATTAGGGTCCCCTATTTTGGGAGACCCCCATGTCTTTTGAAAACATAGTGTTGTTGCACACTCGTTTCTGTCTGGTTTTGTACACATGCAGCCATGCGAAGACCGACTGAGCTTAATGAACTGAGTGGTGTATTTGGAGCACGCAATACGGGGATCACGGTGCTCGTTCTAGAGTTTTTGGTGCCTCATGAACGTTGCAGTCCCCTTGTGTTGTCTGGTGCATGATAGAGATTATTGTGCCGAGAGACTGGCTGTGTTTAGTGAGATTTGGTTCAAAGGGCTCTGCGGTATACTTGGTTTTGGATTTGACTGGAATTGTGTAGCTTGTAGTTCGAGTCCCTTCCTGTTTACTTGGATTCCTGTTTCCACCCTGGGCGTGGCACGAGAAGAGGATCTATGTGCAGGTAAAACGGTAAGCCAGATCTCCTTGCCATGACTCATGACACAGCAGTCTTTGGTTGTATCAACTTTGACGATGATGTATGGTTTAAGGTTCAGAGTTTTCGGGTTTCAACATCATCGCGCTCGACTACAGCATAGGGCGCTAAAGATAGCTTCGCCTCGGAACGCTTCACAAAGCCTCTGCAGCTACAAAGTCCGTCACAACCGACAAGATGACACAGACGGCCGTGACCGTCTCGCCAGGGTCCCTTTTTAGTCCCCATTATAGTACGGCACCCTTATAAAAGGACCCCAAAAGAGGAACCTAATTTAGAGAACTACCCAGATAGTAGCACATACATGCATATACTCTTAGGGTCAGTTTACCTGCTATACCGGGAATAAGACCTTTCACTTTCAATGTCTGAACAAGCGAAAAGAAACCTACAGGTGCTAACAAATCAGCATGAAGAACTTTGGGTTGCTGTAGAGCCTTGCCAGAATCTCTAAGCCTTGATAAGCCGAGCAGAGTTTTCGAGCTCAGGGGTATGTTATGATGGTGCAAGCATACATCGATAAAGGGGAGCATTTAGGGTTTAGTGTTTAGGGGGTTGGGCTAAGTGTTTAGGGGGTTGGGTTTAGGGTTTGGGGGCTCGGCATTGCGAGAGAGCCGGGTCTTCGAGCCGGGGGATGCGCGGTTGCGCAGTTGGGATTCGGATCCTTACGGGCATGTTAGGGTAGTTCTCTAAATTCGGGTCCCCTTTTGGGTCCCCAATATAGTACGGCACCCTTATAACAAGGACCTAAAAGGGACCCTAATTTAGAGAGCTACCCATATGTTAAGATGATTGTTGAGCCCCACTGCGTTGAGAGGTCGGAAGTTCTCTCGAAGCTACAAAGAGGTCTTGAACGGTTAGTGCGATAAGTCTTTCAGAGTCTTTAAAAGCTTTCTACACAACCTGATTTTTCAGGCCCTCCTAGAGATCTCACGAAGCACCGCGTGTGAGTAGGTCTTGGTTCCAATCGCCTTGGGCTGCCTCGAAGAGATTCCAGCAAGCCGGGAGGAGAGAATTTCGAGATTGAGGGGTTTTGAGTTTGGGGTTTGGGGTCTCTGGGGTTGTACCTGTAGTGTTCATTATGTTTTTTTCGGGGTTCCCTTGTAGGATCCTAAATATATAGTTGGTCGGACCAAAAAATGGCGACTAGAGGTAGGGTTAGAGGATGGGGGGTTTCGGGGTGTTTAGCTCACAGTGTTCAGAGCTTGGGGTTTACGACTTCGGGTTTACGAAGTCAAGCTTTGCTGCTCTTGTGATAGAGCAGAAAAGAGCCCCCTGTTCGTATGATTGAATCAGCACTCAGAGCCGCAGGTGAAGCCTATAGCTTAAGCTGTCTGATGCTTAGAGTTTAGATACTCTAAGTTCGGAATGCAAGACCATCACAGGCTGCGGGTACCGACAATGACTTGGGCGGCGTGTCAACATAGTACGGAAGTCGAAGTATTCTTTTGAATGGCTACAGGTAGCAGCGATGGTGATGACGAACGATAAGACAAGTGCAGCCACTGACAGCAACAGTGAAAACGCATCTCAATGCAACACTGATTGCTTCAGTAGCAACGGAAGCAACAATCAGATTCACAGCATCCAATTGCAGTACATTGTCTCAGCTAACGGCATGCAGCCGTCATAGTCACGAGGTACAAGACAAGCAAAACGGCAGCATGACAAATGCATGCTCCTACTCGTTCCTGATGATCACCGATTTCCAGTCCACTGGAATTGTGGCCTTGCGAGGCTTGGCAAGAGGGCATGGTTAAGTAGCGGTAGATGCACATCAATGGCACCAACCTTACGGACGAAATGAACCCCAAAAGGTTTTCGGGTTCATAGACTTTATAGGGATTCATAGTATAAGGGTATAGGGTCCCTGCTTATAAGTTAAGGGTCATTTGGTCCCCAAGGAACACCCCACCAGCACCACCATCGCCACCGCGTTCGAAGATCTGGTCTCCTGCAGCCCGAATTCCCCAAGACATGCCCTTCAAAACGACAAATGGGTGGTTGTCAAATTATGGTCCCTTTTTGGGTCCTTGTTATAATACGGCACCTATTATTTAGGGTACCCCAAAAGGGACCATAATTTTGACAACTACCCAAATGGAAAGGACATCAAGGAGCGTCAACATGTAACTACTATTGGTTGTTTGTAGGGTCCAGGTAAACGGGCTCCGCACTTTGCATCCCCAATACACACATCAAGTCCCTTATGCCCAAAGCCCTGTACCGTAAACATCCGGAAACCCTAAGTCCTAAACAAGCCCTAAATCCATATTTCAATCCGGTAGCCTTAAGGGACCCTGAAACCCCTAAAACCCCTAAACCCTAAACCCGCAACAGTACATCCCTTAAGCAGCCAGGAGTTGGCAAAAATTCGGCAGCATTATTTCGAGCATCGGGAGACCTGCTTCCTCTGTCTCATCATGCTTCCTGCCCTTAGGGTTTAGGGTTTAGGGTTTGGGGTTTAGGGTTTAGGGTATCATGCTTCCTGCCCTTATGGTTTGGGGTTTAGAGTTTAGGGTTTAGGGTATCATGCTTCCTGCCCTTAGGGTTTGGGGTTGAGGGGTTTACGGTTTGGAGGTTAGGATTTAGGGTTGAGGGATCCAGGGTTTACGGTTTAGGGATTTAGGGTTGAGGGCCTGCGGTTTGGGATTGAGTATTCAAGCATGATCCTAGTGATGATTGTTGTGATTAGTTGTATTGTACTTATGTTCTTACTGTCTTATTCCCCAAGAAATGCGGGAGTGGACGCCGGTTCTTGCTGGGCCTTTGAGGCCTTAAGCCTGGCACCCCCCAAGCCTTGAACCAGTGCCTTTCTGAACTCCAAACCCTACAAACCCACCGAACAAAAGCAAAAACCTTCAGGGTTTAGGATTTTGGGTTTAGGTTTTATAGGGTTTATAGGGTTATAGGGTTTAGGGTTGTAGGGTTTAGGGCCTCCTGAATTGCAGAACCCAAACTCCAAACCCCGAACACCCCCTTGAAAAAAACACAAAAAGCTCACCCCGCTCCCCCAAAGGGAAGTGGTCTCTCGCGTTTAAGTCGAGTTTCGTTGGTACCACTCGGATACTCTCCCACAGAGGTACTGGGGATCTTTGGCACCTTGTGGGATCTTTGGGCAACAGCGAAGAAAAGCCCTAAACCCCAAAACTCCCAACAAAACAAACCCAACACCCTAAACCCCAAAACCCCCAAGCAACCCTAAACCCCAAAACCCCCCCCAAAAAAAAACCCAAACCCTAAACCCTAAACCCCCAAACAACCCTAAACCCCAAAACCCTAAACCCCAAAAGCCCTAAGCCCCAAAAGCCCGAAGCCCGAAAACCTTTTTTCTTCTGTGGCAGCCCGAGGCTTCTCAGCACCTTCACCATCATGACTCTGGGGCTGCATCATATGGTTATACTAGGGTTTAAGGTTTAGGCGGTTTAGGGTTTAGGGTTCAGGGTTCACCATTAAGAACTCTAATAAAGGCCCAGGGTTNNGGGTTTCTTAATCAGGTTCCTACAATCTTAACTGTGTTTGATGTTTTCTGTTCTAGGTCTTTTGGAGCTTTTCTGGCATTTAACACGGTAGAACAAAATATAGGGAACTTAAAGTTTGCGGTAGTTTGGAAGGTCTTCGGGAAGACTTTGAGTACAGGTTCCTTGCATCAGTACTCAGGTTTCAACACTTACGGTTGCCGGGTTGTGGGATTGGACTGTTGGGGTGTTGGGTCGCGCTATAGGGATTGGGATACATAGTCATAGCCGTCGCACGACAGCATCCTCCGTGGCTCCGCAGGCGTAGCAGGGGTAAGAAGCTCGGATGAGCTTGCGGTTCGGGGTTTGGGGTAGCAGCAGTGGCCCTGATTTAGATACACGCACACAAGCGGCAATGGGAAACACCCATGCCGCAAGCAGAATTCTGTACAGCTTAAGCTGTAGTCGACATGTTATTCAGTGTAGAAATGGGATGCAGTAGCCGTTGGCGCCGAGTATTGAATTCTGTTGCCGGACAACAACAGAAGACCGGTACCAGTCTGACACCACAAACATGCGAAAAGAGCCTACCAGAATTCGGTAGGAGCGCAACAGGCCGAGACAGAAGCGAAGCTCGAGGCTTCCAGGTGATAGAATTGTCGGGATACTATGGAGCCTAAAGAATGGCCAACATTTTTTTTTTTTNNAGTATACCCCCAAACCCTAGTCGAATTATTCAGGCCCCTACTTTACCTTGTGTTAGGATCCTATAAGAGCTACTTTCCACCAAAGGCCGACGTTAGTCACGTTAGTATCCCGCGTTGTCTGGGGACTTCTATGATTCCTTTAAAGTCAGCTTCGTCAGTCTTGGCGTGGTGGCGTTTGACGTTCAATTCAGTTTCAGATCCCCCCAGAAACAGACCTCATCAGCAAGCATTTTTCTGCTGCTTACCTATGGCTCAAACATCCAACTATTCTTTTTTCTGTCTGCTCAGCAATTTCGAGGGTCAGACGGTTGTTTCTGTAGGATCTATAGCACGACCGGTGCTTGGAGGATCACGGGGCTATCAAACCCTAAGACGAATCCTATACCCTTCCTCTCGGGCTTGCATCAGCGAAGCTCCATCCCAAACCCTAAGCCCTAAGCCTGACCACTGAACGCCAAACGCACACCACAGAAGAGGATTGTTGGCCTCGTCCAGCACGACCCGCGGATCAATTTCGCAGTTTCCCTCGCTACTGCTTTGCCCCTCGGCTGGCTCGGGACAAACGCAATATCGCTAGATTGACAAGAGAGCCAAAGAGACCGGAAGAGAAAGAGGAAGAGAGTGAGAGAAAGCGATAGCGCATGTACATGTGGATGCATGTGGCAATGGACAGATAACCGGACCAAGCAATACCAAGCACATAGGACTGGTCGGGAATGGGATTCCTTTCCGGCTCGAGGGCGTGCTCATGCCAGACTTCGCCCGATTCGTGGCTCGCAGGTTCATGCTGCTCTGCTTCTCCCTTTGCCTCACACCCGTAATCGCCAAAGCGAATGCTTTCGCCGTGCTCTACACTGGTTTGAACCTTGTCGGCAAGACAGAACACCCTCGGGGAGGACTTTTGGAAAGTCCCTGAAAAGCTCACCCCAACAGCCTTCAAAACCTCAAGCTCAAGATCTTGCAGTTTTAAGGCGCAAACCCCAGTCACGAAAATGTGGCTTTATTTTCGCGTCTCGAACTTAACGGGCTTGTAGTCAGCTTTCTGCTACTCCATGTCGGATTCAGTTTGCAAGCCTTCAAAGGCAGTTCGGGGCTTCCAAGCGTCTTGCGCCATTTATTGTCCTTAAAATTAGTCGTTAGGGTTTAGGGTTTAGGGTTTAGGTAGTAGTTGGGCAAAATTCCGCTGTCTCTGCGGTTTCGGACGGGTGACCAACGATATCTCCTTGTTGTAGCGGCCCCCATCGAAGTTGCATACGAATATACCGCACCCCCAAGGCCCCGTTTAGTATGGGATTCCGGGGCTTTGGGTGATTTGGGTGGCTGGTAGGATTTACATAAAGGGTTTAGGGTCTGTAGAAAAATGGTATTGTCCCCGGAACACAGGGGGGCACCAAGCCCCAACGCTTCATGCAAAAAGCGCCTCACGAGCGTCGAAGATGGAGCTTGGAGCTGTTGCTCATAGCAGTCCTTACTTCCCCCAAGGAAAGCCAGGGAAAGAAAAAGGTTTAGGGTTTAGGGTTTAGGGCTTAGGGCTTAGGGTTTAGGGTTTAGGGTTTAGGGTCCCGAACCCTAAACCCTTAACCCTCCCACAAAAAATGATTGGTGGCAGGAGCCATTTTGCAGGCCTTCCGGCTCGGAAAGCCTTTTTTAGGGTTTAGGGTTTAGGGTTTAGGGTTTAGTTTAGGTAAGGCCACCGTGGACAGGGCCCCAAAGATGTATAAGCCCTGAACCAGACAGCCTTGCAAAGCCTTTAGACTCCACGCCTTGTGAACTCTACGCTTTAAGTCGAAGCCCCCGCAAGCCCCTAAGAACCTAAACCCTACAATCTCCCACCCTGAACCCGAAACGCTAAGCCGAAGCCCCCGCAGACCGTTGATCGGCGCTTGCCACGGTTTGGGGTTGTTTTAGGGTTTAGGGCTTGAGGAGTGCCTCGATTTCTGGCGCTGCTTTTTATTTCTACACCGACACGCCGGACCTCGCCGTAATCGCTGGGTCTTTTGCTGCCTTCAAGTTTGGGTTCCGGTTTCGATGGTTTTGGATAACTAGTACCGGGATTTTTGAAGTTTGGGGTTCAGGCTTTTGTAGGTTTGGAGGCTGGGGTTTAGAGCTTGTGGCTTAGAGTTTCGGTCTAGGTCTAGGGTTTGGGGTCACGGTCTATGTAAGAGTTTCAGGCCATGTGCGTTAGAGTGCACGTGGGGTTTAGATTAATATAGGGGCCTAAATCATTACCAATTATAGTGTATTATACCCCAACAACCTATTCTATAATTCATATGAACCCTACAGTATGGGTTTTGGATGTCGGGTTTGGGGCGTTGGAATTTCTGGGGTTTATGGCTTCGTCCTTTAGGTGGAGCTCTTGGGGTTAAGGGTCTACTGCTGCCCCAGCCGCGAAGCAAACGCCCTTCAACGATCAAATCGGAAGCCGGCGGCCACTTAAGCCTTACACGATGTGAATCCAGGCATCCGGGTTCCCTGTGTTCGAACCCTGCACCCTAAACCCTAAACCCCTAAACCCTAAACCCTAAACCCTGGCTTGTCGGGACGGGACCCGGTGGGACAGGAGATGTATCCAGCCGGGCCGCATTTCTCTGATGTCTTCTTCAACACCATCCTCGGCACCGTTGGGGTCATCTTCTCCTTGTTGGGCATGTTCCTTTATCAGCGGTACCTCGGGGGTCTCCAGTACAGAATGCCACCTGGCTCTTAGAGGAGTCTCCCCAAACCCCACGAACTCGGAGGTTCTCAACTCAACTCCTCGCTCTGAAGGGTGCGATTTTGCTGTAAAAAGAGACCGGGAAAAGGAAGAGGCATTTTAAAACAAAAACTCCTAAAGCCCTTATAGGGCCTCTCCACATGCCTAGGGCTCTCACACAGGGCCTCGAGAAAAGCATTTACAAAAAAAACAGTAAAAAGGGTTTTGTCAAGGGCCCAGGGCTCTGTGCTGGCCCTTAGAATAGCCTAAACGATTACCAACCTTGGTCCTTAGGGCTCCCTATTATACTGGTTTAGGGTTTAGGGCTTTAAGGGTTTAGGGCTTAGGGCTTTAAGGGTTATACTCTAAAGGAGCACCAGACCTTTCCAGTATTTTGCCATTCAGGTCTTCCAAGCTTGGCCTCATTGTCACTTGTGCTTGTGCATGAGGGCTCCGGCCAGAATTGCGCATATCCCGAGTCTTGGGAAGTGTGGCTCTGGTATAGGGGGGGGGCGAAATAGTCAATAGTGATATTGTTGCTTCATGTTTCCTACACAAGTATACCGCTACATGCGACGAAAGCATGCTCAACTTGCTCAGTAGCCTCGGGGTCGGGTCTAAGTTTCGCTTATCACACGTTCTGCATGCTGCATCCCTGCATGAAGCACGAGACCCAACACCTCCGGCTTAAAGTGGGCTCGAAAAGCCCTAAACCCAAAACCCTAAACCCTAAACGTCAAAGTCCCTGCGACTCGATGCTCGTCATCCATCTCAGGCTTATCCGGATCACCGCAATGATCATGTTCTGCTTCAGCGTGCTGGACGTAATGATGTTCGCGCGTGTGAATGCCACTCCCCTGCAGTGGGGCATGGGATTTGAGTTTCAGGTTTATGGAAGTTTAGGGATGTTTGTTGACGGTTCAAGCATGTTTTGGCTAGAGCTTTTAGAGCTTGGTAAGCAACACACACTTGCTCCACGGAAGATGAAGACATGTTCCAGATTAGCGGCTTTAATAACAGGCCCCGCGCACGGTAAGAAGTTCTGCTTCCTGTTACGGTCCAGGTACTTTAGATTAATATGAAGCTCTGAATAATACTTGGCAACCATTGAGTCCTAACCGCTTATCTTAGTTCCATGCCTATACACCGAAAGCTCTGTTCCATTCAGAGTATTCTAAGGCCCTGGCCTGTTTTGATTTCCTGCCCTTTTGGCGTTTGAACCCAAAGCTTCGAAACTGGGGTAGGGGCATGAATGATTAGTTGATATAGGGGCCTGATAACAGTTACCTATGCTGTTTTGGGGTTCCTTACTATAATTATACTGTATTGCACCCAAAACCCTGTTCTAGTTATTAAGACCCCTATATTATGCTATTCCTGCGGGCGCCTTCGTATGTGTGTATCGTATAGAAACAACCCCAAACCCTATCCTAATTGTTTAGGCTATTCTAGCTCCTATAGACCTTAATCCGAAAGCCCTATACACCCTGAACCTACGATCCTAAATCTCGCTTATCCGACCATAAGTCATTATAGAGAGGGAGGTCAGTCCTTCACCTTTGTTTTGCTGCTAAGCCCTGAATGACTAAGCCCTTGAATGCCCCGGAGCCCGTAACCTTACCCTAAACCTCCTGCACGCTTCAAGCTTTGGCCACAACCCCGCAGAGCCCTGACACCCTGACCCCCCGAGCCCAGCCCCCACGAATAAAAAAGTAAACTCGAGGGCTCATCGAGACCCTCAAGTCAAAAAGCTCACATAGCTCACATCTACATATGTATATATGTATATCAACATTTGGATATATCTAGTATATGTACAGACACGTGCGTATGTCGTACATAATGTATATATATATATATATATATTTTTTTTTAACTTATTTATTTGTTTATTTACACACATGACATATGTAATGTATATGCACCTAAACAGGTTGCAAATATTACAACACAAAGCTCTGCAGCTTGAGGTCAGGTTTGGCATCCCAGATCACTGGCTCGTCCTGGGATTGTCGATTTGCGAGCAGATCCTGGGCTCTGGCGGCGTAATATAGGGGCCTTAATTATTACCTATACTATTTTGGGGGGTTCCTGATTATAACTATCATATAATGCCTTAATTGCTACCTATACTAAAATTTCGGGGTTCCTCAGTATAACTATAATAAGTTATACCCCAAAGCCCTATTCTGATCGATTCTGATTATTAAAGCCCTTGATTACATTAGGGGGTTAGGGTTTAGCATTTATGGGGTCAAGATGGTTGCAGGATTTGGGGTTCAAGGTTTAGGGGATTTATGGGGTGTATAGGGTTTCAGGATTTAGGGTCGAAGTTTGCAGGGTGTATAGGGATTTATCGGGGTTTGCGTGTTCCATAAGGGGCTTTGTGGGTAAGGCGGTTTAGAGTGGATTCTGTCTTGAAGCGTGGGGTTTAGGGTTTGAGATGTTGGACGTTGAGTGCTACAGGCGAAAGGTTTTGAGTTTAGGGTTGAGGGTTGAGGGTTTAGGGTTCGGAAGGTTCTCGAGTATGTTTGTTTTTTTAGTTTTTGGTTTTTGGAGGAAAGTGGTTAGGGACTGGGGGTTGGGAGGGTTGAGGCTGAGGCTTGCGGCTGGTTGACGGTTGAAGCAATTTATGGATGCAGGGATTTGGGAGAGGGGCCCATATAAGGATTGCGGCCGCAAATTGCGGCCAAATGTATCCTTTCTTTAGGTATGAAGCACGTGTTTACGGCACAGGATAAGACGTTCGCATGCAAACCATAAGTTGTAGGCCCTTTAAACTTTAACTTACAACCAAAGAACCTAAGCCGGCACTGCGTGCTTCCAGACATTCACATGTGGGTGTTTGTCAAAATGATGGTCCCTTCTAGGGTCCGTAATATAATACGGCACCTAATATTTAGGGTACCCAAAAAGGGACCCTAATTTTGACAACCACCCATGTGAGTTCAAAATCTAGGATGGTGTACCAGTGGCAGTGGATGCCGCAGGCAGGTCTCTGGTGTTGGGAATGTGGGATGTTCTGGATTGCGATTCATAGTTGTTGGTGTGTTGTTCTAGAGGTCTTGCCCCTTGGGTGTTGGGAATGTGGTGTTCTGGGTTGAGTTTGAGAATCTAGGGGCCTAAATAATTACCTACACTATTTGTTTGTGTTGGGGGGGCGGGGTCTTTATTCTAACTATAGTGTCATGGCCCCGAAACCCTATTCTAATAATTAAGGCCCCTACAGAGGCCCTACACTAGTTGTTGGTGGGTTGTTTTGGCGGTCCCGGGGACCATATAAGACGACTGTTTCACTACTGTCCGGCTTCATGTTTAGGGTTTAGGGCGGTTTCTAAACGTATGGTGTTTCAAGAAGGGCAGGGTTTGGGTTTGTGGTTCAGGTACTCAGGGTTTGGGGCATCGGGGTTTCACAACATTCGTAGCCGGGCTTTCGACTTTGATTCACTGGTTTCTGCTGAATGCCTCGCAGCATGCTGACCACCGCGCGCTTACTGAGACACCCCCGAAAGACTGAGCTGAGGGCTCTTGGTGACTTAGTTGCTACCACCTACACGTTACACAACCTCAAGAACCAAAGCATGAGGGCATCCCAGACCATTGCCACTACAGAAACGAATCCTGAAACCATAAAGCCTCAACCAAAAGCCCTGTAGAGCGCTGAACAAACCCAAATCTATTGAAGCTCCAGCTGCTCTGTTACTTTGAGAGACGGTTCGGTCAGCGAGCTAGGAACCCAAGCTCAGGGTTTGTAGTGTTCTGCTGGTCCCGCCAAACTTGAAACCCCCAAGATCCCTGCAGACAAATTTCGAAGGAACCCTTAAAAGCAACTACAGTGACCCTTGATTGGAGAAGCCCTTTCAAAGGAACCCTACCAAGAGAGACTCTAAGCCAACGTGAGGTGTTGCTGAATGCAAACCTTTGTCCACGCGGCATGGAGGCAACCCGGCCAAGGGGGTCGACGACTTTATTAAAAGCGTTTGTAACTGAAGGCCAAAATAAAATAAAATGATCCGGAGATTGCTGCTGTGGTCTCTAAACTTGACTTGAGGGGTTCAGGGCCCTCTGGTTTGGGTGTGGTAAGTTAGGCTAAGTTTACTCCGAGTTGGCCATGGCTTGTTGGTGATTTTGCCTAATGCTTCCATGGGTTTAGGGTTTAAGGTTTAGGGTTTACTTCAATGGTTTGATGGCATGTTGGACAGTGCATAAATTTTAAGTTTGGGCGATAGCCGATATTACAATAATCAATCAATTGCCTTGAGTTTGCATGTCGAGCACTATAGCCAGAAGCTGCATGTCGGGCGAGGGGCCCTAAACCCCCCTGGGCCTGAAACCCTAAACTCCCTTTTTTGTAAACTCTAAGCCCTATGCTCAGGCGACCATGTTTGCACTCCTCGCTGGATGCCATCCGGCTGCATTTGCAGGGTTCAGGGCTCCTAGAGTGCCTCTGGTCTTAGGGTTTAGGGTCTTACGGTTCTACGCTTGCATGGAAGAAGGCCTAAACCCTAATCATCGACTTTCGGAGTTCACAAAGTAAGGACGCAGACACACGGTGTCCGAAACCTTGCAGGCAAGTCTTCTGGCCAGGAGGAACCCGAGCCGACATAAACACACGAGACAGCAAATCCTCACGTTTAGGGTTTAAGATTAGGGTTAAGTCCTCGCCCCCTGAACCCTAAGCTGTCCAAACCCCATTGCCGAATGCAGGAGCCTGAGCAGTGCGAATATGTGCCAACACTTGCCTTTGCAGCCGACATTGAGGGGTCTACCTGAAAACATCATTGCACAGGCATGTAAGACACAGAGATTGCCCTGAATCTTAGCTGGTTCAAGGGACTGGCCTTGTAGCAAGTTGCGGTGGAAAACGGAGCCGAACACAAGGGGGGTCGACAGCATGGGCGGAGGAGATAAGCGCAGCGCCGGGTACCAGCCCGAAGGTGAGCCCGTCACCAAAGCTGCGGCCAGGGATCTGACCATCACTGTGCATTATGCTACCTCCGGAGAGCTGCTCAAGACGGTGACCATGTCCTCGAATGCCACAGTGGAAGGGTTGAAGGCCATTCTCAATGATGGTTTAGAGGGCAGGGTGGTGCAGCAACTGCTCAAAGAGAACGACCCACTTCTGGACGACAAGACGCTTGAGGCTTGTGACATCACGAATGGTGTAGTGCTCAAGGCCGTCTTACAAGAAGCCTTCCCCGTCCTGTATATCTCGGAGCCTTGCACGTTCACCGAATTCTCAAAGAGAGGAGACGGCTGGATCATCAGGTGTGGTGATGGAGACCTACAGGGCATGGTGGATGAAGAGGAACATGGGAGGCACGCTGATATAGCCTATGTTCCCGCAGATGCCAAGGAGGTCGTGGCTGCCATGCACGACGCTGCCCCTGGTCTCTCGAACATCCCAATTTGTCAATCCAGCGATTGCGATGATGGCGGTCAGATCATTGTCATTGGCCACCCTGGGCCCGACCCAAAGAAAGCTTGCCTTAAAGCGCTGCACATTCGCAAGATGGTCAACGACGACAGCATTAGCCAGAAGACTGATCCGACAGACCCGGAGATGTCTGGCGTGTGGTCCCTTGCGACGCTGGAGCCCAGAGACATGAAGGCAAGGTTGCACAAAGGCTTCAACTGCGACGAATGGGACGAAGATGAAGATGGTGATGAGGATGAGGTGAACAACGAGATCTTGGCCCTCACTGGGATCATGAACGACAAGCTGCAGAAGCACTTCGTCTTCAACTTCAACGACGAAGTTGCCAACGCCCCGATGGTCTACGGTGGTTACACCAGTGACGGCTCCATTGTTGGCGTGTTGACGTCCCGCATGTGGTCGTGATGCTAGGGTGTTTTTTGGGCAGCAGGGCCGAACATCAAGAAGTACTGCCTACTTTGGGTTCTGAAGTCAATGCAGAATACTATTGTGGGTTGTAGTTCATTTTAAGTTGTCGGTTTAAGTTTACTTGTCTTGAGCGTTCATTCTCGGACTGCTCCATGCGGAAAATCGGTATGAGTGTGTCGCTTGTCTCACCATTCTTGAAGACATTTGAAGATCATCTGATCAGCCTAAACTTGATTAAAAGATTTTTGTAGCTCTTGAAATGAAATCGACAGGCTTGGCTCTCGATTTGCGAAGGAATATTGGGTGTCCGGTTATTTTGGGAGTGCATTGTTCTTATTGGTCATCTATCTGTCAGCCTTAAGTTAGCGTCTATCCCCACCTACTTACCTGGCTGCCTACCTACCGACCGACCGACCCGCAGATCTACCTACTCTATCTACCTGCCTATCTATGTACTTATCCACGGAGTGTGGTTGCAAACGTGCATACATACGCACATACATCACGACGTGCAGGCATACATGTGCATGCGTGAATACGCGCATGGTTAAGTACATAAAAGCATAGATACCTATAGATACTTAGATACATACATATTATGTTTATGGCTATGTGTGTATATATATATATATATACATATATATATATATATATATACATATATATATATATATATAATATGCGTATAGATACATAGTGGCTCAGACCTCCCGAGGCCACAATCTGGGCATGACCGTGAGCTCCAACTTTGGTGCGGCCTTGCTCCACGTGTTGGACGTGAAGCCTCGAGGCAACGGTTTCGGGTTTGGGGCTTTCGGGTTTAGGCCTTCGGATTTAGGGTTTAGGGTTTAGGGTTTAGGATTTAGGGTTTAGGGTTTAGGATTTAGGTTTTAATTAGGGTTTGGGAGCATCTTGGCGTGTTGGGCCATGGACTGGAGGGCCGAACAGTGGAATAATGGTTCCAGCATAGACCCCACACAGTGGCAACATCTACACGCCGAAGATACCAGGACGACCGCAAAGACCACCACGACCACCCCATACTGTCACCACCCTGTTTGGGACCCCAAACGCAATACCCAAAACCCTGAGCCCAAAGCCCTAAACCCTAAACCCAATACCCAAAACCCTAAACCCAAAACCCTAAACCCCTAAACTTTTTTGCAGGTGCCGTCGGCGAGGCCGCTCAGTTTGATAACCTCTGGATTGCGGCGGCGATCAGCTCCGTTCTTCCGCTGGCACCCCTGGCGCAATGTAGGGCTTTAGGGTTTCGGAGGTTCGGGCTTTCGGGGTTTTGGGTCTCAGGATGTAGGGTTTCAGGGTTTTTGTTTTTATCAGTTTGCTTGTTGATGTTTTGAAGGATTGTTTGGTTTAGTTGCTTGGTTCATGAAACCCTAAACCCCCGTCGGTTCGGAGTTTTGAAGTTTAAGGGTTCTGTTTGTTCTCTAGTCTCGTGGTCCTCTTCAGGGAAAAACCCATTCTGTTGCATCTTCGGCATGTTTCAGAGACGGTACTCGCAGCCTTCTTGATGCGTCGGTCTGATCCGTAATGGCTGAACATTATGTGCTGAGGGGGTTCAGGCTAAGGCCCCAAGCGTCGAAGTCTCGATGACGCCGTGCTTCCTAGAGCCAGAATACCGAGTCTATCGGTATACCTGCCACCTATAGTCTCCATTGTAGTTCCTTTTGGGGGATACCTTATAAAATCCTTAATATATAATTTGGTTAAACCAAAAAAAGGAACTACAATGGAGACTACAGCTAGGCCCAGAAGGTCTAAGAAGTTGGACATGCCCTTGCAACCAAGGCTGTTGCACGGCGAAAACTAAGCCCTGAATGTTCTGAATTTCGATTGTGGCTTGAATAATTTGCGGGAGTGTTCGCTGGGTTCTTTAAATTCGATCTGGTAGATTGATGCAGGAACTGTGGCGATTTCGACATGGAGCTGCCCCAAGCCCGAAACCCCTTGAACCTGAAGCCTACGTACTTTGGGGCCAAAGTATATACTATTTGGGCACGCGGATCCTTAGGAAGTTTAACAAATTAAGGTTTCGGAGCACCTCGAAGAACCCTTTTCAATATAATTGACCCTTTAAGCCGAACAAGAACAAACTGGACTAGGTGACGGCTCTCTGTCTCAGCCACTTGCTGCCAGACTGTGCCTTGGTCCATCTAGAATCTAGAACGGCCGCCATAACCTACAACAGAGGTGGTTACAGGGTGCTGTTAAGTTAGAACTATGATATGTTGAAAGGGGTTTATGGGTGCTATAAGGTGTATGGAGTCACTAGTAGAACTGTTGTCTGAAGGTCCCTGATAATGTAAGCTATGTTGGGAAACACTTCACAGAAAGGGAGCTCAACCCTGGTGAAGGGTTTAGGGTTTTGGGTTTAGGTTTAGGGTTTAGGGTTTAGGGTCCCCTAACCCCAAAACCCAAACCATCCCAAACAGTAGAAGAGGTAGAGCCCCATACGTCTTGAGCGGCTAAAATGGTGCAGCAGAACTCCAGCGTTCCCCCCCCTTAGTGCTCCTTCGTAAAGGTCAGAAGCAGGGAAATGAAATAGAAGTGATGTAGGGGCTTGAAGATGTGCTAATACTATGTCTGTTCCTTAATGTAGCACCACGATAACAAGCCTCCCCTCCAACAAAAACAAGCGAACCGCTGGTTTAAGCACTCAGTTAGGCCCTTCTACTACAGAGCTTAGTGATTCAGAATTTTGCATAAACCTAACTGAGCAATCAGCACCCTCCGGTTCTTGTGCCCCCAAGAGCCCTGCTACCTAGATACTGGGTTTGTATGCACCGGAGCTGCATGCCCCTAAATCCTATAAACCCTCTCCTAAACCCTAAACTCACATAAAACTAGAAACCAACTAAACCCTAAACCCTAAAACCCTATATAGTGGGTTTGTATGTACTGAAAATAGAAGCCAACTAACTCCTAAACCCTAAAACCCTGCATAGTGGGTTTTGTATGTACGGTAGCTCTTCAGGGCACCTCCTTGAGCTCCATGCTCAAGAAACCACCATCAGCAACACACTGGACACGCTGCAACATCCGCTCCGAACCCCGAAATAAGCAACTCAATGGCACGAACTAAACCCTTAAACCATATATATATATATACTTATTTATTTATTTTTTTTATTTGTTT
>CAJNDV010033185.1:32291-47789 GCA_905221635.1 Symbiodinium sp. CCMP2456
TACCATATATATATATATATATATCGTACATACCGTTACGTACAATACACCTTTGCTCCGAACGTAAGGCTTTCGTAGTGGCACCACCCGGTGTCGGGAAAGGCCCAGCCTAGAGTAGTTTACTTCGCCTACTTGACTAGTGAACTTCCTGATGCTTGAACTGCAGGCCGTAGACTTCTGCAAGCCTGCGCGAGCAGTTGAGGCCTTTGCTTCTCACCGGACGGCAGCGACTCAGAACGCAATGCAGAAGTCCTCAACCCGGGGTACACGTACTCGGTTTGGCGTGTATTCCTACTGTCACAATGGCATGTGTGTGTGTGTGCGCACGTGTGTCCGCAATGTGTGTGTGTGTGTATGTTGCATGTATGCATGTATGTATATGCATATGTACATGTGCATGTACATCTACACGTATATGCATATGTGTGCACTAAGGGGTCCAAGGTACCCAGTGTTGAGTAACGTAGGCCAGCATTTGGGGAATAATATGATCATACAGTATTTGGAAAACTCGACGAGCCCGAAATCCGCAACCCTGAAACTCAAAACCTTGAACTCTGAACTCTTTACCTACGGACCCTGCAAAGCCCTGTCTCTTCAGGTTTTTAAGTAAGTGGTTCCCAATATAAACTCCGGAAGCAGAGGGATTCCGTAGGTGCAGACCCATATCCCGACATGCTGATTCCGGAAAAGACAAGGTAAGATCGTCGCCGGCTTTCCGCTCTACTTGCGTGCCCTCTGGCTTGCTTCCAACTTCATATTATAGGCATGAAACAGTATCTGTCCAACGGTTAATGTGCTAATATACTTTGCCAGAAAAGCACCTACATTGGAATCTGTTGTTAATTGCTACGTGGTGAGTTTAGGGTAGGGTTTTGAATTTGGAGTTGTGGGTTGTAGGGTTTCGCTTCTAGGATTGTAGGGCTAAGGTAGGGCTCAAATGCTCTCGGGCTCAGCAAGGGTGTATTCGGGGCTGCGTGTTCTGTAGTTTGTTCTAACACAACTCCAAGGGGTTACGAAAAATCTAATTTGTATTGGGGTTCTACTTGTACCCAGGTCTTCAACCCAGGCCCTATGCCCTGAAACTGTCAAGTTCAAAGCAGCGACACCCCTGAAAAACACATTTGATAAGGAAGTGTTTGCACTTTCTGACGATCCTCTAAACGGTCCTTAACACGTGTGACAGTGGACCTCCTTGGATTTGTAGGGTTTTGGACTATTGCCTTTGGGCTTATGAGGGTACTTCGAACGGAACTGGAACAGTGTTCTTTTGAAGGGGTACCGTGAGGCTGTAATTACTATAAGGGCACGACAAAGGATACTATAATGACATGGGTACTATGTCTATAGGGAGGGGTTGAGGGTGGTTTTAATTTTAGGGTTCCAATTAAGGGTTTGGTGTAGAGGGTGTGCGACGGTATACGCTTGTACGATTTAGGCTGGTAGGTTTTCGCCTTGTGGACCATTGCAGGTGCTGCCATCTTAGGGTCATACATGGTCTGATCTGACGGGCCTGCAGCAGCAATGCAGCCATGCATTCTCTCGTTTTTCATGATGCCTGCGATGATTCTACTCTATGCGCCGGACGAAGACCTTCGCATTGGTGTAGACAAGCGATGCAGGAGTGTTGGATGAGGGGCAAGCTCTCGAAGCATAAGATTTTAACTGTCAACAATTGGGCGTCAGGACGGAGCGCAAGCCCGAGGTTAAAGCAGCAGGAGACGAACTCCAAGCGGCCATGGATCGTATAGTCGTATAGCATGGACCCATGACATCGACTTCAAAGGTTCATCGGTCTCAACAGCATCCAAAAGAGGGGAGAAGTCCTTGATTCAGCTGCCGGTACTTTGCCGCATGCTTTGGCAGAAGAGACTAAAGGACCCCTGTGAGCGAGTGGCGGGCTCCACATGGCAGCAAGACCCGCACAGTGCAAGGGTACGTAAGTAACCGGAATTGACAAGTGTTCTTGCGTCAGGCAATTCTTTTTTGTATTGCAGCAGAATCGCACAAGAAGCGCTCACGGTTGGGGCAGCCACCCGCAGGGATGCAGCATGGAGTTGCACAGGAGTTGCCAATCTTTCGGAACAAAATTCCAGAGCCATCGCGCTCTGACTTCGGGGTTCACGAAGCTTTTTCGCACAATGCAGGCAGGTTGCTCCCGCAGGATATTTCGGCACTTTGCGACGTACTGCTGCTAGCGCTATTTATCTAGTTGTCCTTCGCCTCACGCTGCCATTATCTAGTCAAGAGGGCTGACAGTTCCATATCTGGCATTTGTCCGGTGGTTCGCACTTCTGTGTCCGCGCTTTATGTTCTTCTTATTTTCACCATGTTGGGCCGACTCCTTTGGGTTCCCTCGCATATAATGGTTCGAGCAATCTTTTCTCGCCGAGGCGTCTACTCTACGAACTTCATATCCGCAACACCAGGAACATCTTTCAGGCTTCTGGCACACCGCCGGCTTACCCCATCAAATGGCATTTTCAGGCTGTCACCCCAAACCTTAAACTGCAAAGAACAAAGACCCTAAAACCCGAAAGCCGAGTACCCTGAAGAGTAGCCTTTGTACTCTTCAAAGGAAGCCCTAAACCCCTAGAACCTTGAGAACCCCTAAACCCCTAAACCCCTAGAACCCCTAGAACCCCTAAACCCCCTAAACCCCTAGAAGACCTAAACCGCTAAACCGCTAAACCCCTCTGGCCAGACCCCGAGGTCTTCGACCTCCAGCTCCCCGGCCGACAGGTCGAGGACACGGTGCTCGAGTTGCAGGGATTCGGCTTTGGGGTGTTGGAATCGCTTTGAAGCTTGTAAGTGTAGGATGAAGACAGTATGCTGTTTACAATGATTTACGTGTAGGATAACGATATTATGGTTTTAGAATGTTTCAGAATCTCGCCCGAATTCGGGCAAGTTGGGGGCTCATTGTCTTGTCTCTCATGATGTAGGGTTCGAGGGTTCGGGTTTACGGTTTCTGGTTTAGGGCTTTCGGGTGTTTCAGGGTTCTTGCACGGATTCTCGACGGGCTATATAGGAGGTTTTTAAGAGCAATGTACGTTCTTTTGCTTCTTCGAAAGGTTCTGAGATTAATAAGGATTCACCTGCCCCTTGGCCCTGACATAGAGGGATCGGAATACGTTCCAACAGTATCCCGCTTATGGTCCTGGTCGCAACATACGATAGTCGAGCCTCCAGCCCCTGATCTAGTTCTTGACGCTTGTATGTTATGCCCTCATGGCCCCCTCAAACCAGGCAGCTTGTGACAATACGGTTTGCGAGGATACGTGCTGCGCAGGAGCTTTGTCCAAGTGTTTTGTTGGTGCTACAACTGACAGCCCAACGACCAAGTCGCGCGTTCTTGTCCTGCTACATGTGCTGGCACACATCTCAGCCTGGTTTTCTGCAGCCACCCGCCACCACATCGTGCGTAGCTGCATTGCGAGTCGAGCACGTGTTCGCAAAGCTCTCCAGCAAGCGTCGCATGCTGAAAGTTATCATAAATGGAAGCCCTGACCGAAACATTGCTGCCCAACAAGCCGGGAACCTGGCCCTGGTTCGGTATGAATCCTGTATCAGTAGCCTCCACACCCGTTTCCGACACGACGTAGCTTGAACCTTTTGAATCATTGAGGGGCTGAACACGGGTTCATCGATGATGGTGTTCGAAGAGAGGGCATTCTTGTGATCAGGGGTCGAGCTTTTAACCTTGCGCCTGAAGCCCTTCGACCGATCCACGGAGGACTGGCTGCTCAGCACTAAGAAGGGCAAAGGCCAGAAAGGCCTCTCGTCGGCTCGAAGCGGTTTCGGGGTGTGGATGAATGAATCCCAAAACCTTAAACTCCAATGAAACCTGTAATCCTACTATTGCTTTGAGTGTCGGATGAATGGAGCATGCTCTGAGTTAAATTCAGGCCGAACTTAGGGCTTTCGCGGGACGTAAACTCTACAACCGCAACATCGTCAACCAAGGCTCTTAAGCCTACACCTAGAAAGCTGCAAACCCTGAATCCTCAGAGTTCGAATCTTAAACCTAACAGGCCTTTAGTTGTTAGCGCCTGCAGGTAGTAATCTGAATGGCTAACCTGTGGTTCCCCTTACGGAACTGCGCAAGTATGTCCAAACAAGTAGTTATATGGGTACTAGTTCTCTAAATTGGGGTCCCTTTTAGGGTCCGTTTATAAGGGTGCCGTACTATTTGGGGGACCTAAAAGGCGACCCTAATGTAGAGAACTTGTCATATACTCCGCACAATACCAGTGCCATCCTCAGCCCAAGTACTTGGCACTCGTTTTTGTGGGACCCATCGTGCAAAGGTACAGGTATGGCAATTTGAACCACTAGTATAGTGTTGGTGTTTCCGTGTTCCACACATCTTTGGCACGTATATATATATATATATACATACACACACGTACATGTAATGTACATAAAATGTGTGTGTATAGTATCGGTATGTGTCTACACATGTGTATGTGTTATATCATTATAGACTCATGACATATCCATATATATCTATATACATATGATATATATATATATATATATATGTACATTTATTTATTTATGTATCTGTGTAGATATGTGCCTGTTGTGATGTTGTATGTATATATAGAGAGAGGGAGAGGTCTATCCATGTATCGATCTGTCCATCTACCCATCTGGCCACCTAGCCAGCAATCTATTCGTCTATATTTTCTATATCCAACAACCTACTATTTATCTATCTATCTGTCAATCTATCTATCTATATCTATATCCAGCTATCTGTCGATCTATCGGTACACATATATATATATATATGTAGATACATACTCTCAGCTCTATCAACACGCCCCAAGAACAAGACGGACATTGCTGGCACTGCCAACTTTGGCTTTGGCAGGATATCGGGCAGATGAGGGCGGAGTGCTGATAGCATGCCATTCTCAGCTCTAAAGACGGACATTGCTTGCACCACTAAGTACTAACAACTTTGGTCTTGGCAGGATATGGAGGAGTGCTGATAGATTTGGTTCTTGCTTGGACTGCGGAGCCCTTTCTCCTCTGTGTTCTCCAAACTCTAGACCACTTGGCAGCGTGTGGCGCAGGCTGAAGAGCAGACAGTTCCTTAAGTTGCAAGCTGATAGAGCAGGCAACAGCCGTGAAGGCCGGCTTGATGATGATCACATGTGATTTTCTCAGCGAGTCTTCGCTCGCATCCGCTTTTCATGAGTGCCTCCATGTGTGTATATATATATATATATACATCCATTTAGATGTAGATGCAGATGTAGATGTAGATACAGAAAGAGATTTACATATAGGTATAGGCACACATATACAAGACCCTAATCAAATGAAAGAGCCTTTCAAAGCCATGCGCAGCTGACAAAGGAAAACCAACCAAGAACCGTCAGAAGAGCCCTAGCTTTGAGGCTTGAGGGCCTTACACCAAATCCGTTTGCAAACCCGAAACCCCGAAATCTGTCGGGAATGTTTCGTGTAGTATAGGGGCCTTAATGACTACCCATGCATTTTTTTGGGGACTCCCAGTTAGGAAGAATAACCCAAAGCCCATTTAGGCTACATGGACCTAAAAATAACCCTAAGCCCCAAAGCCTAAGCCCAAAACCCATTTAGGCTACATTGACCTAAAAATGACCTGAAAACCCTAAAGCCCAAACCATAAACCCATTTAGGCTACCTTGATCCTAAACCCTAAACCCTAAACCCTAAACCCTAAACAAAAAAGACATTTAGGCTACCTTGACCCGAGGCATTATCGGAGCCCTGGCTCCCTCTCCGGCTCAGCCGGGTTGGTGCCCTCGCCCCTGCTTGGCTCTGGGTGTCTCTGTGCTTTGGTTTTTTTGGGGGGGAAGGGGGGGGGAGGGGGGGGGGGTTTTCAGGATTTCGGGTCGGGTTTTGGGGGTTTTCGGGGGGTGTTGTTGTGGTCGAAGGGTGTCGGGCTTTTTTTTTCTGGGACCAGGGTGCCTTCAAACACGTTGATTCGGTCGGATTCTGGGTTCCCCCAGCAGCCCGGTTGGATCTCCCTACCACAGCCTTGAAGGCTCCAGCTCCGAAAGTCTCAGCAGAACCGGTAAATTCGAAGAGGTGTTCATCCAAAGCCCCCTTGAACCGTTTAAAACGGGGTATGATAGGGTTACTATACTGGAGTGGTTTGTCTTATGGGCTACTCTAGGTCGCTTGAGGCCGCGGGTTTCTATGTGTACTTCGCCCAGAGACTTTGTAGCAGAAGTTCGTGGAAAGACAGCAGCTTCGAATTGAAGATCTCCCAAAAAGGGCTAACGTTCAGAGCTTCCCCAATGCCTTAGGGCGGGAATGTAGTAGTGATTTTCGGTCGTTCTACAAATAGCTGCTTGGTAATTTTGGTGAGCGCATTGCGTTTTGGTGTGACTTAGGGGATGCTATAGTAGTAAGCTGTAATAAAAACGCTACCTCGCTCACCCTTTATCGCCGTTCTAATTGGTCTTCACTCGAGGGCATCTTCCCGCCAGGTATGCCGCAGGCTCCTACAACAAGAACATCTGCCTCTATCACGAGGGCACGCGTGGACACGGCCTCAGGGGATTCGGCACCAACACTCTTCAGGTTGGATATTATGTGTATATATATATATACATACATATCTATATATATATATATACATACATACATACATACATACATACATACATACATACTCAACCATGAGCCCTGAGCTGTGCCGGCGCGAGGCAAGATGCAAGCCCGCATGGCGGACGGCGCACAGGACGCGGAAGAGCAAAGAGCCAACTAAAACGTCCTTCGCCCCCTGAGGCTCGCGAATTCCAATGAACACCCCAAATCCTAACACAGGGACCTGACTGAATAGCTACCAATATTCTGCCTTAGGGCTCATGCGCCCGAAAGCCCCGCTGATTTGTCATAAGGTCCCTATACTACACTCATCCCTTGTCAGTCTTTGCATGGCGGATTTGTTCTGATCTAATGCTCTGCAAGGTGACTTGGGCCAAGGAAGCTCCAACCCCGTACCCCGAGCAACCCGAACGTTAAGGGCTATCATCGGGACATAGGGTTCTATAACTGGATTCCCCTTAAACGGTCCTAAACCCTAAACCCTAAACCAAACACACTAAACACTAGACTAGAGGCTTCGAGAAAACAGGGTCTTTTCAAAGGGGACCATATAGGGTTCGACAAATAGCATCAGGGTCCCATGCAGCTGCGAGCTTTGAGGGTTCAAAGTTGCTACAAAGAGTGGTTAGAGATGAGGTTTTGGGAAGATGATCCTAGAACTTATATGTTTACGGATTAGTTTCGTAGAAATTGTCTAGGATTTCTCTGGTTTCCGAGTTTCTATATGGTTGCACCTGGATGGCGGCACGTGGGACTGGTGCCACCAATTGCAAGGTCATCCTCTCGCAAGGGAAGAGAAAGGTACCTGTGGTCGAGTATGTGTAGCCGCCACGTTCAAAGACTTGGCGACGAGCAAGAAGGCACGTGGCCATGGGGCTACCATTGACCTGCAGGGCCTCCTGTGGCAATCATGGCACGGGCGTGCTTTCTTGCAGGGCTTGGCATCCATACTACCAGCAGTACCAAGATTGCATTGGTCTAGCAGCTTCCTGCGCTGCTGGTGCATGCATGAGCAAAATCGCAACCTAAATACTCCCTGGAAGAAAGCATGGGCTATGCACCATCGAACTGACGCGAAGCATCAACCCTCTTAGGTTTCATTGGACTTAACTTGACCAGTTCGATAACTGCAAGGTCTGAGGCACGCCTTGAAAGGACTTTTCGTCCTACAAAGAGGATTTGATTCAGACTATGAGATGCTTCGAGAGCAAACTCCTCCGAGCTTCCCGTACCTTCCTGGCTGAAAACTCCCCAAACAGGCCTTCACCTAGAACCCTAAACCGTAAAATCTCTGCCTTTTTCCCCAAACCCAAACCCCCTGCAGCCCTCCATGCTTGGTGGAACTCGCAGACCTCAAGAATGACTAGAAACAGCAGACCGTCAATCTGCTGTTTAGGGGCTAGGGTTTAGGAACCCGCTCTTAAGGACCAGACGAAGTACGGGGGGGGGGGGCGTTCTATTTAGGTCGCATACTATAAGACTCCTTTTTGGAGATACTATAGAGCGCAGTTGATCCGTAAGGTCTGTATACTAACAGCCCTACCAACCCTGGAAGCATGTTCCGTAAACCCCTACATGCAATGCATATCTGAGTAGGGTTTCGGGTTTAGGACAAGGAGTTACAGTTGATGGTATAGAGATTCGGGTTTCGGGCTTCGGGATTAGGATTAGGATTTAGGGTTTCGGGTGCTGTTGGGGTTCACTTGGTCTCGAAGATTTGCGGCAAGGAGCAAGCCATGGGTGGTGTCACGCAGCTGGAGCTCGGCCCTTAAGTTTCTTTGTCCTTTCCATTCTTGGGTTTAGGATTAGCACCACTGGGGGTTTTCGGTTTAGGGTTAGGATAACTAGGGATTTGGGTTTAGGGCTTGAGCCTTTAAGGACCACAGTTTCGGGTATGGTAGTTTTGCGGGTCCGGCCGTTTTAGGGCGGTGTGGGCTTCGGTTTGAAGCCTGACCGTATGAATCAGGGCCGAATCCGATAATGCTCAACGGCCCCATCGACCCTACACGCGAAGACGTAAACCCTACCAGATCCCTATAAATCCCTGATACAGCCCTTAGTAGAACCCAATAGAAATGCCGTAAACAATGAACCTGAAATCTAAAGCACTCACCGTCCCAAGTTCTTAATCCCTACAAGTTACAAAGACCTGAGTACAACCCGTAAAATGCCGCGAACAAAACCCCTCCTAAAGCCTTAGCCCAAGGCAATCTTGGCAAACAGCACCAGGTGGGTGGGCGAGTGGCTCCTCCTGAGTGGGCATCGGAAGGATTCCTGGCTGCGTGCCTGCCGGGTGCCTGGAGTTCTCAGGTCTCCGGTGCCTTTTGGAAGCAATAGCCGGAATAATTACCAAAACTAGTTTGGGGGCTCCTTAGTATAGTTATATTATAAATTCTAATCATTAAGGCCCCTGCCCTGCATTACAGCTTTGGAAAGAGATTTCTATAGGGCTTTCTAAGAGCTTTGAGGGTGTTGATGGCTTTCAAAGCCTTTTCCGTCAATGTTTCGTTCTCAAGGGCGTATTCTTCGGGCCTTCGGGCTTCCTGCTGCCTTTTAAAAGGAAATGCAATATCAAGGTCCGAACCCACAGCAGAGTTGCACCTTGTTACTACCCTAGACCACAGCCGCCAACACGGCCTAAGCCCTGAACTCCACACAGCCCCAGGTCGGGACAAAGTGGGACGTTACGGTACACGGCTGCTTGTCCCCTAATTCCAAGACTCCTCTGGAAATTTGACGTCACAAACCTGTGGGTCTGGGTTAATGGATCAGAGCCTACTATTTGGTGGAGTATTTGCGGCAACAGGAAAGTTGTGTTTGCAGCTTGAGGTTCAGGGTAAACAAGCCCTAAACATCCCTAAACCCTAAGCTTTGGCAAACATCTATGCAACAAAAAGCAACCCTACCCAAGTCACCGCCCTAACTAAACACCCCAAACCCCAAACCCAGTAGTACAATATAGAAGCCTGAATAATTGCTGATATGCTTCAGTAAGGTTTCGTAGACTATTTCTACTATACACATGTAACACCCGTATAGACGCCTTCAACGCAACCCGCTGAGGAACCCTTACAGAAACCCACCTCTAGTTGATTAATTAAGACCCCTTGAGCAGACACATACTGTTGATGATATAAATGCTGCATTACCTTAATAAACGCCCCCAAGCTATGGGAAACATGGTATATTCCTTTTCATGGGTAATGCAGGGTTTATATCATCAACCGTTCCTCATGGCAAGCTGCGAAGACCTGAGGGGATGTTCGAATGGTGGGCGATTCGGCGGATCAGGTGAGAGACCTAGCCGTGAGGAGGCTTAGGGGCAGAGGCCGGAAGGATTAGCAAAGTGAGTACGATCATTTGATAATCACTATACACCGTTTTTTGCACTAAGGCCACAAGCCCTATTGAAATTATGAAGCCTCTTGCACACCGGGTTCGAACTCTTCAAGTCTTCGGCGGGGCGGGGAACACTTTCAGGGCTTGGCTGTTTGTCGTTATGCTTTCGCTTGTTAGTTCAAAACCTATTGCAGCTAGTGTGGTCATGATTATTGCAGTTGCCGCCAGTATTCCTGCAGGCCTTTAGGCTATCAAGTCTTAGGCTTTGTTCTGTTGTCTTAACCTTGAACTTCGGAAGTAAAACGTGAGAAGAGGGCGCAAGTAAACTACACCCAAAGGGCTCAGGTCCATTCTGGGGCTTGGGGTTGAAGGACAAAGCTGAGCCCAGGGACCCCCAAACCCTAAAAACCCTAAACCCTAAACCCTAAACCCTAAACCCTAAACCCTAAACCCTAAACCCTAAAAACCCTAAAAACCCTAAAAACCCTAAATCCTAGAAGCCCGAAGTGCCCGTCATTTCGACGGAAGGATTCGGGAAAGAGTGCATCGCACAGCCATGTTCTTCCTTGGAGCTCCTTAGTATAATTATGGTCGAACATACCACAAAAACCCTATTCTGACTACCGGTGCGAAACCCCTCTACATTGAAGCCTGTGCAATTTCAAGTGTCCTGACCTAGTGTGGGGTTGAGGGTGCAGTTCAGGCGCTCATCCCAGTTGCTAGGGCTCCAAACCCTAATTTGCTTGAAAAAGGGAAGCCCAAGCCGCAAGACACACATTGCATCCGCAAGCCCACCCCACCAAACCTTTGCAGTTGAGATGAGGCCCTACTCCATCGTTTTCCACGCAAGGCCAGGCCATCCACGGTGTTCAGACTCTGGAATGACAGGGCGAAGCAATGCAGAAGTTTCAACACTAAACCCCTAAACCCCGAAACCTGAAGCCCCTGAGCCTAAACCCTAAACCCCTAAGCCCTAAACCTGAAGCCCCGAAGCCCCTAAACCCCTAAACCCCGAACCCTAACCCCCCCCCTCCCCCCAAAACAAAAAGCCCTAACTCTGCTCCAGAGTTGCGGGTGCTGTTTCGTTTAGGGTTTAGGGTTTAGGGTCCCTTCAGATAATATAGAGGCCTTGATCATTAGAATAGGGTTTTGGGGGCCCATTATACTATGATTATAATAAGGAGCCCCCGAAAATAGTATAGGTAATTATTGAGGCCCCCACAGTAGTCCTTAGGAAAGTGGTTGTTCATTGCATCCGTCTTTACTCTGCAGACGCCTGGTTGGGTGCAGCAACCTAGCATCGGAGCTTTCAGTTGCGAGCTTCTCTCTTTGGACTCTTCGGATGTGTGGGCTTTAGGGTTTAGGGTTTAGGGTTTAGGGTTTAGGGTTTAGGGTTTGGGCTTGGGTGGGGTTCAAGGTCAAGGGTGCAAGTTTCACATCAGACACTAGACACCAAGCCCCTGACATGGTGGAAGGAAATTTGGGATTTTCCGAAAATAAGGAGTACCTTATTTTGGGGTCCTTATATTAAGGATCCTACTATTTAGGGTACTATATTAGGGTCCCCTCTTTTCCGAACCCCCCATTTGGCCCCACCGAAGCTTCATGCCGAGCTGCAGTTGTAGTTTGATCCTTACGGCCTATAGACTCTGAGACCGGAGCAGGACCCCCATATGGGTAGTTGTCAAAATTATGGTCCCTTTTGGGGTACCCTAAATAATAGGTGTCGTTTTATAATAAGGACCCAAAAGGGACCCTAATTTTGACAACCACCCATATGTATAAAGAGAGTAGCTGCTGAGAGCTCTTGTTTTATCCTACAGCCTGGGTTCTGAAGAAGGCGACTGAGGATTTGAAGTTGGTGGGGATTAAGGTCCATAGACTACAGGTCGTAGTAGTTTGGAAATCGTATCTTTTTAGTGGGCCCTATATGCCGCTACCAGCTACCATCTGCCACCACAATATTCGCAAAATCTTATTCTCACTACCAAGGCACCTTTTGCACCCGAGAAAACCCTGCAAGGTTTGACCCATGGCATTCATGGCTCTTCGGTTGCGGGGCTTCGAGCTGTGTTCGTTTATGCGAGTATGTCGAGTCCCTCTACAATATTCGGATACAGTATTACATCCCCAGTCATGTTCTTGTAGTCAAGGTCCCTATATTGGTTTGAGGGTCTTGGAGTTAGGAGTTCTTACGAGTGAGTCGACTGCACTATTCGGGCCAGGAAGGCACTTCAGTTGCAAGCTAGCTTCCTTTGCTGTCCGCTGATGCTGACGTGGCGTAGGGTTCAGGGCCCCAGACCGAAATCCTAAACTCGCAGAAGCCATCACGAGGCCTAGATAAGGAACCATCCTTACACCCTAAGATCAAGTTCCACAAATGCCATAATGTAGGGGTAGAAAACTTAGGAGTATAGTTTACTTGTATAGACACCTGTATGACTACATTAGAATATACTTCCCAAAGCCAGTACTAATCTTTGATGCACCCATAGCGCAACCTTTGGAGGTGCAGACGCACCAGCGCCTTCATTTTGGTGTCCAGGCCGGTAACCGGCGGAAGTTCAGCCGCAGCACTGGGGGTTTCATGGTGTTAAGGCTGAGTCCTGACTCGGTTTAAGGTTTAGGGTTTAGGGTTTTTAGGGTTTTAGCGGTTTCTGGCTGGGGGGGCGCGTCAGGTTGGAGTACTGAAGGGCAGCATCAGAACGTTAGGCTATTGGATGGAAAGTGAAGACATGCATACATGTGTTTCACTGTGTGCACACAGAGAGATGTACTACTACACAATGCATACATGCACACACACACACAGACATACTGCGTACATACATAGATGCATACACACATACCTACTTACTAAATACTTACTTCACTTTACGTACTTACTGACTTTCTTACATGTGTACTTACTTGCCTACTTACTTACTTACTTACTTACTTACTTACTTACCTACTTACTTACTTACTTACTTACTTACTTACTTACTGAAAGACTCACCTGTCGACTGTAGACCGACATGCAAAGAGTAGGTATATCTTTTTATTTGTGTATATGCAGGCATGTATGTATGTATGTATGTATGTATGTATGCATGTATGCATGTATGCATGTATGCATGTATGCATGCATGCATGTATGTATGTGCATGGGTATGTGTAAGAAAATGTAACAGTACATGTATATGTCTATGTATATGTATACGGATGTGCATGGATGTGTATATGTATGTAAATGTAAAGGTATATGTCTGTGTCTACATCATATATGGCATATATGGGTATGTGCATATATGTATATATGTTTAATTACATTCGTGTGTATATGTATCTGTACATGTACATGTAAACGTATACGCACACATATATCCGCCACACCAAGCCGCTTCAATCTACGTGTAGCCGACAGAAGCTCCGACACGAAAACTGCGGGCAGCTGAAGAACTGAAACCCATGGTACATAGCCAGACAGCCTCAGCTGACATTAGCCAATCCAACATTTTAAGCAAGAGCTCTCCGCACATGAGGGCAACATCCTCAGCACTGGTGACGATTCCGGGGGAGTGCTGCAGCTTGCATGCAATACGGTAGAAGCTCTAAAACAGACAAGGTAGGCATTGTGCTCAAATCCCATTGCTAACAGAGGCATGCCACTGCTCCAACTTTCTGGCCTCTACTTTAGTTGAGAGCAGATGCCTGTGGGGTTGGAGAGTTTGGAATCAGTGCGATTCAGGCTGTAGGGTTCCGGGCCATCCCAACAATGTAGAGTAGAAGCCAGAAAGTTGGAATATTGTCATCCTCATGCCGGCAAGGTAGAGTGTAAAGGATCTAAGCCCTCATAGGGTCCTAAATCCATGTTCCAACTTTCTGGGGTTCACTACAACTAAGCTCTGCAATTGGATCTGTTAGCTTTTTCGGTGCAGTATGGTCATCGTGATGGGGCCATTGCTTGCTCCCGAAGGCAGAGAGACCCAGAGGATTTGGGATTCAGCTTCAGGGATTAACCTTAAGCTTTGTGGCCTAGGGAGTGGATTTAGGGTTTGGCACGGTTTAGGGTTCAGCGATCTGCTGCAAGATATCCTCCCAGGACGCAGCATTTCTGAAACCTAGACTCACCCAGACCCGAAAACCTTAAGCCAAAGCTCGAACCGCGAACCCGGAACTTGGCAACACCCAAAACCCTGAAACTCGACAGCCATCCCATGATCTTTGCAAAGACCCAGTCGGCCCCAATCATGACTAACATGGCCTCGAGTCTAGGAATTTAAGTCAGGCCCCCATTTTTAAACAGCGGTCTGACATTTAGGCCGCAGCGAGGGTTTAGGTGAGGGGCTCTTGGTCTTTGTTGCCAGGTCTAGCAATAGGAAACCGCAGGGATCAAAATGCGGAGGGTACGTTCCAATTTGGGAGTTTCCGAAAACAAGGGGTACCTTATTATGGGGTCCCTATAATAAGGATCCTACTATTTAGGGTACTACTTTAGGATCCCCTATTTTCGGAAACCCTATACCCAAAAACAGCACTAAGGCTCTATTCCCTCTCCACCCTGGAGCAGGCTCGGTGCAGCCCACGTGACTTGAGGGTCCTCTTCTTGGAAGCCTCGGGTCGTCGTGGTAAGTCTATGTTGTAAGTATCCCTTAGCCCCACATCCGTATCCGTATCTAAACCGAATCTTAGGGTTTAGGGTTTGGGGTTTAGGGGTTTATGGATTTAGGGGTTTTGGGTTCCCCTAGCCCCACATCCACATATCTCGCGGCCTGTACCCTGAGCCCTAAACCGTAAGCCGTGTACGAACTCCATAAACCCTGTTATCTTCTTTTCTCCAGCTCCCGAAGCTCTCAGCCCAGACTGGACACTCTGGAGCTGGCAAGTAAATCCCACTGCAGTCCTAAGCTGTAAACCATAGAATATAGGGGCCTTAATAGTTTGAATAGGATTTTGGGGCCCATAATTATACTATAAATATAATAAGGCACCCCCAAAACCCTATTCTAATTACTGAGGCCCCTACATGATGCCCTATAGGCTCAAAGGGTTGAGGTTCAAGGCCCAGGCCCCAAAGGCCTCCATGCAAGTTGGGAGAAGGCGTGCAAAGCTTGGGTTTAGGGTTTACGGTTTGTCTCACTTGCCGCCGCGTTGAAGAAGCGTGTGCTGACGAAGTCTCTGCCTCCCAAACCCAAGCTGCAGCTCCACAATCCTGCAACATGTGAGGTGAAGCCGGTTAACGAAGCCATTATTTGTCGATATTCCCCGTTTTTTTGAACGGGAAATGCAGTCTGCGCAGGTGGGCTCCATTCCCAACGCCCACGGTCGGCCCTGCACATCCGCAGCGTGGGGCGCTCGGGAGATCGGACGCGGGTCTTAGGAGAATTACTACTGATGGACAAAATTCTGCATGACCCACATATAGTAGAGTACCATAAATCCCATAGTTTAGGTATATAAAGTCATGCAGGATTTTGTCCATCAGCCGTACTACTGGCGTCGAATTTCATCCCCAAATCTTCCTCTAGTCTCCATTGTAGTTCCTTTTTGGGGGATACCCTGTAA
>CAJNDV010033185.1:49422-66429 GCA_905221635.1 Symbiodinium sp. CCMP2456
ACAGTCTCCATTGTAGCTCCTTTTTGGGGGTTACCTTATAGGATCCTAAATAGAGAATGGATGGGTTAAACCCAAAAAACGGAACTACAATGGAGTCCATAGGTATAGCTCAACCTCGATCCTGCTAGCTTCACGCCCCGACCCTGAGCACCAAAATAGGGGTCGGAACAAGTGTAAGCCTACCCGGGCCTACCCATAGGCCCTAAAGTAGTTCCTTTTGGGGGTTCTTTTGTAGAATCCTATAAGGTAATCCCAAAAAGGAACTACTATTGGGGCCTATGGGTACTTCCTTATCGTTCCGTTATAGCTAGAGTTCCCCAAAACCTTGATCTACATATTAGTACTTCTCCGACAATGTTACACTCTTCAATTCAAGCCGTATCTTATGGAGTCTTCCACCTCTCCTACATGAGCGGTAAGCCCTTAAATTGATCTGCTAAGCCCTAAACCCGAAAACCCATAAACCTCTACGTAAAGGAAAGTACCATGACTCCAGCGACAGGCTCAGACCATCGCCAAACGATGCCGACGGCTGCCCTCAAATGCTTCTGAGGCCGAGCCTTGGGGTTTAGGGTTTGGGGCCTCAGTTTTTTTTCAGGATTCAGCATGTTAGACGCATTTTGAAAGCCTGAAGCCTAAACCCCAAATCTTTAGAGCTGAGGAACGGAGGCTTGAGGGCCCCCGGTATTAGAGCAGGACAGATCCCCAACCCGAAGGCCCTTAGCTTTATGGGAGCTTTTGGCGGGAGTGCTGATGGCGTTCTAAAAATGTGTTCTAGTTTCCGAAATCCGACACTGGCCGTGCACCCCAGAGAAGGCTAGAGTATTCATGGGTGCTTCTATTGCGTCATGTTGTCTGTCAGCATCCTACTAGGTAAAGTCTGAGTCCCAGGTCAACATCTTTGGGCTATTTAGCCTCATCCCTATAGGGTTTAGGCTTTGGGGCCTATAGGCCCCATGCAAAGCACCGAATGTCGGTCTCGACCTTAAGCCCTAAGCCCCAAACCCAAAATCTTTGAGGAAGCCACGCTCCGCACCGGAAGCATGCAAAAGACGACACGACTAGCCCTGCCTGGCATGGGTAGCCGATGCACGTTCGAAATGCAATAATGTTGTACCAATCGCTTCAGGATCACCTCCCTGTCTTGAGAGACAAGAAAGGAGTCGGACTAGGATTGATCAGCAATAAAATCCCGCATAGTCCCCAGTATGCAGATATACTATAGTAGACAGTATCCCCAAACACCCTATTGTAGTTCATAAGGCTCCCATATTACACGGGTCACTTGAGATTAACGCACAGCGCTCCCATGCCCTCCAGTTCCTCGGGGTCGCGGCACTTTCCGGACTACGATGCTCCTGGGACTTCCCTTTGGCTTTGGCATTTCGGGCTTTTTGGGGGGTTTAGGGCTTATAGGGTTTAGGGTTTAGGGTTTGGGGTTTAGGCATTTCGGGCTTTTTGGGGGCTTTAGGGCTTATAGGGTTTAGGGTTTATGGAGGGCTTTAGTGAGCTTTTTGGGGGGTTTAGGGCTTATAGGGTTTAGGGTTTATGGAGGGCTTTCAGTGAGTTCCTATTCAGGGATGCTGCGAGGGCTGTCTAGGGGTTCTACAAGGGTTGAGGGTTTAGGGCCTAGGCTCCATCGCCACATGTCCAAACGTGTTTAAGGCAGTTTGCTGTCGACCCTTGCTTAATCAGTGCCCAAAGATCTGAAGATAAGCGCTCTGTAACTTGGGGGGTTGGGCATCAGTCAGTAATGATCAGTAATGTTCAAGGTTTCACTGGCCGGGCAGTGCTGTTGTTCTAGAGTTTAGGGTTTGCGGGTTCAGGTTGGCGTATAGGGGCCTAAATAATTACCAATGCTATTTTGGTGGTTCCTTATTATATTTATAGTATCATGGGCCCCAAAACCCCATTCTAATTATTGAGGCCCCTACATTAGGCTGGGTGCCGCAACTGGGTGTTTAAGATTGTTGGGCTTAGGTCGTTTGGGGTTTAGGGTTTAGGGTGTTTAAGATTGTTGGGTTTAGTTCATTTGGTCCGAGACTCAGGGCTTGAGAAGCACTTTCGGGCTGGAGGCCTGGGATCGGCTTTGGGGTTAGGTCGAGCCTTGTATGCAACCAACCCTAAACCCTAGAAACCCTAGAAACCCTAAACCCCTAAGCCCCTAAGCCCCTAAACCCCTAAACCCTAAACCCCTAAACCCTAAACCCCTACACCCTACACCCTAAACCCTAAACCCTAAACCCACCGACTTCTACAAAGGCCCCTGAATCTTCACAAGCCCTCTTCGAGAAGCCCTCTTGCTTTTGAAGTACCCCCGAAAGCCCTTAAAACCGGAAACCAACTCCAACACCCAAAAAGGGCCCCAAAGAGCTTTGAAACCTGAGCCCCCAAAGTAACATCTCAACAGCCTACGCTCTAAAACGAGCTCTAAAGCCATATAAACGGACCTGGGGTCTGAGAGCACTCAAACCGTCAGGTCTAAAACTCTGAAGTACCTGCCGAAAAACGAAGCTGCTTAGGGTTCCTCATTATGGCTTCCATAAAATAATTCATAGAGTTCCTTGTAGAGGTATCAAAAGGTAGGCTTTTGGGCCATAGGTAGGGCTCAGGGGTTGAGTGTTCAGTTGCGACGTGCCCTGCCACGACGTGATGAGGCTTGGGCCCTTTTTTGAACCCCTCGGTGACCAAGTTTGTTGTATCAGACCGGCACCCCTTCGAAGCGATGCAAAGGTCGTCGGACGACGTGCGGGAGTTTTACTATATATACCTTCATAGGGTGTCAGCACCTTGCCCGGCGTAATGCCCTTTGCCCGTGCTTTTTGGCCCGGTATCAGAAGAGCTGCACCACGTGCAGGCCTATGGGCAGGTCTCATTGCCATGATGGTCAACATTTGGGTAGTTGTCAAAATTATGGTCCCTTTTGGGTACAGTGTACCCTAAATACTAGGTGCCGTATTATAATAAGGACCCAAAAAGGGACCCTAAACCCTAAACCCTTTTTGGGTCCTTATTATAATACGGCACCTAATATTTAGGGTACCCCAAAAGGGACCCGAATCTTGACAACCCCCCATTTGTATGTTGCACTAAAGGCCCTTGCCGTTGCAGAGCCGGTCCGGTATCGTGCTGCGATGCCTCGGGGTTCCTGAAGTTTCTGGCTACCTATAGTCTCCATTGTAGTTCCTTTTTTTGGTTTAACCAAATATATATTAACGAGTTTATAAGGTATCCCCAAAAAGGAACTACAATGGAGACTGTAGGTATCTTTGAAGCTCTATACAGACTCTCAGGGCCGGCTGTTTTCCAGAGATTTTCCCGAAGAGGAGCTTGACAAAGAAACAACAACGACCCAACACCCTACCTAAACTCTACAAGGTCCTAATAAACTCTAGACCCAACAAACACATAATTAAACCCTAAACCCTAAACCCTAAATAAACCCTAAACCCTAACAAACATATAAGGTCGTCATAAAGCCTTTTTGGGAGCAAGGTGGACAGTCCAGAGCCAGAGCGCCAGGTCGGGAGATGCGCGGTTAGGGCTTCTGGGCTTTTTGTTGGGCTTTTTGGGGTGTTGGGTTTGGGGGTTTAGGGTTTATGGCTTGGGGGTTGGGCTTTTTGGGGTTTTGGGTTTGGGGGTTTGGGGGTTTAGGGTTTAGGCTTATGGGTTGGGCTTTTGGGTTTAGGGTTTATGGCTTGGGGGCTTAGGGTTTAGGTTTATCGGTTTTCAGAGTTTGGGTTTAGGGCTTTGGTTTTAGGGAAGTTTCGGGCTTAGGGTTCAGACCTGGAGCATCAAAGGTTTTGCCGTGAGGACCCTTTTCCTTTTTTCTTACTGCAGGCCCTAAACCCTAGAAGCCCTACACCCGATAAACCCTAAACCCTATAAGCCCAAAAACCCTACAAACCCTAAAACCCTATAAGCCCAAAAGAGCCCCAAAACCCTACAAACCCTAAAAGCCTTAAACCTTAAATAGGTTGCCCAAAGCGGCACTGCAGCCCAGGGGCTTCGGCAGGTCTGGTGATGAGGGTTTCAAGCCGCAGGTTGCTGTAGAAACAGGGGGCTCCCGTTTTAGGGAGTTCCTTTTGCGTCTAGGTTTTAGGGATTAGGGCTTAGGGTTTAGGGTTTAGGGATTAGGGTTTAAGGTTTAGGGTTTAAATAGGATTTAGGGTGAGTGCGTGATGATTAGGGTAGAACACAACCGTGTTTGTTTTCATTGAGGTCCGTGTCGTAAGCTTGAGCCACCTTGTGGGTGTCGGGATACGGACTTTGGGTTCAAGAGTGAGCGATGCGTAGGAGTCTCGGGCTCCGGGATGAGAGCTTTGACGTAAAGATTTCGGACATCGGGTTAAAAGGCTCTGAGCTATGCATGGCAGTTTCTCGGTTTATCGCCCCCCGAAACTGGGTTTAGGGTTGACCTCAAACCCTCCAGGTCGTGCAGCCTGCGCCAGAGAAGAGGCCGCGCCTGGACAACTCGCTTCGAGCTCCTTGGTTCCGATTATAAGGGTTTAGGGTCTAGGGTCCCTCTTCAAGGGTTTCTAGATGGGTGCCTTTAAATTTAGGTTTTCCTAGAATCGGCTTATAGTGGGAACCCTATCTCGAAGCTTCAGCAACATCCTGGAAGCCCAACATGGCCCGTGCACCCGAAAACTCTGAGGCTTATTCGCCTCAACCCTAAACCCTCAACCCTAGACCCCAGACCCTCAACCCTAAACCCTCAACCCTAGACCCTGAACCCCAAACCCTAAACCCGAGACCCCGAACCCGAACCCTAAACTAAACCCGAGACCCGAGACCCCGAACCCCAGACCCTAAACCCTAAACCCTAAACCCTAAACCCTAAACGAAACCCAACAACCCTTGCCGGGAGCTCGGAGGTCTGGCAGCTTCACTGGGACGACGCGGAAACGGATGCGGAAGAAAAAAGCTCTTCTGCAGGGTTTGGGGAGTTGGGGTTTAGGGGTTTAGGGGTTTAGGGTTTAGGGTTTAGGGTTTAGGGTTTAGGGTTTAGGGTTTAGGGTTTAGGGTTTAGGGGTTTAGGAGGTTGGGGTTGAGGGGTTTAGGGTTTAGGGTTCTAGAGGGGTGATTGTAGCTGGCTGTATCGGGGTGCTTTAAGGCTTACGTATACGACAAGGGTCTCTATAAGGTCACATTGTGAGGAGTCACTTTGGGAATTTCGAGACGTGTTGCTATAAGGGTTACTGAAAGGGGGGACTGTAAGGGTTGCCATGGGGGTTTCTTTCGGAGTACTGAAAGGGCTTTTTTGAGAGTAAGGATTTCTAGAGGGCTTGAAGACGGGGGTTCTTTCCGGGTTACCGTAATCTGAAGAATGTGAGGGCTCAAGCCTGAGATTGCTAGGGTTCAAGCCTGAGTATTCAGTGATACTAGTCTCACGGTTGTCTCCATACATTTAAAGTATCAAACCCGAGACCCTGAACCCTCACGCCCACAACTCAAAACCCTTAACCCCAATACCTCTCCCATGACCCCTCGATCGATCTTATGCTGTGTAATAACGTTGACCAGTCTCGGACTCTCCGATGCTTCTGGGGCGTTTTTTGTTCAGAGACTGAACAGGTACGCTCATGTTGAACAATAACACAAGAAAGCTACTGAAGTCTGTTCGAGGGGATGAAGCTTCTGGATTTAGATTTAGGGCGTATAGGGTTTTAGAATTTAGGGATTTAGAGTTACAAGTTTAGGGTTTCCAAGAATCATGATGGGGCTTAGGGCTTAGAGTTTATACGGGAGTTGTGTGGTAGAACAGGAAGCATTCTGCGCGCCAGGCCTGTCCCAAGCCCGACAAAGCAGTCTGTGCATAAGCTGCTACAAGCAGGAATGACGTAAAGTGCCCTGTTGCTGCCTGTGAAATTCTGTATGGGTCCGGATCCCCGGATGCCCCCAACCCTTCGACTCCTTAGACTCTTAGACTTACTGTTGATGGACAAAATTCTGCATGACCCAAGTATAGTAGAGTACCATAAATCCCGTAGTTTAGGTATATAAGGTCATGCAGGATTTTGTCCATCAACCGTACCTCTAGTCTCCATTGAAGTTCCTTTTGTTTGGTTTAACCAGTTCTATATTTAGGATCCTATAAGGTAACCCCCAAAAGGAACTGCAATGGAGAGTATAGGTACAAATTGACAGCCCTGAACCCCTAAGGCCTAAGAGCCCCAAAACTACTGCTCCCGCACCTTCAACCTTTCCCGCCTCACGCCCTCCGAACCATGCTGGCTCCAATTCTCAACAGGAACAGGGGCAACACCATGAGTAGCTTAGTTTCCACAGAAATGCAACCCCTTCGTCCCAAGCCCCTGAACTGTTCACCCCCCGATTGCCCTGACAAGGAAGCAAGGCCAGTTGACCCTTGACATCCAAAGTGGATGATCCTGTTCAGGTACCGGGTTATAAGATATCTCTTGCGAGCCCTAAAACTCTAAGCCCCGAAATCCCGAGGCCCTTCTTCTGCCGAACACGAAACCCCAAAGCACGATTTGACCCCAGACTCTTGAAAAAACACACCTGAAACACTGAAGCCTAGCGGCCTAGCACACTCTGACGTGGCAAGGCTCGGTGTAAATTTTGACAGGGTTCCGACTGCAAAAACTTGGTTTCAATGCAGATACTGAAACTACGGGCCGGCAGCAAGCCACACCCTTTCGCAAGCTATGGACGATAAACTGTAACCCAAAGCTTCCAAGTGCCCAAATAAGAAGATGGTCTCTTTAGGTACCGGAACCCAGTCAGAGTACGTAGAGATGTTGGGACCTGAAGCCCGCCGTTTGGGTACTTGACACCCTAAACTTCATGAAACTGAAGCCAAGAGACCAGTAGAGACCCTAAACCCCTAAACCCTAAACCCTAGACCCCTAAACCCCTAAACCCCTAAACCCCGAAGCCCTAAAACCCTAAACCAATCTTTTGCAGCATTCCGCCGTTCTCCTTTGCCGGCTGGCGCATGCTTAGCCCAGCCTGGCGCCTCCGCTGCAAGTCGCGAGCTTCAGCGATTTTGTGGGGGGGGCTTTCGGGTTAGGGTTTAGGGTTTAGGGGTTTAGGGTTTAGGATGGGTTTCGGGTTTGTCGGGTTGCTTGGCTTTGGGATTTCTAGCTTGAGCACTGTAGGGTTTAGGGTTTAGGGGCTTTGGGACTTCTAGCTTAAGTAGGGTTTAGGGTTTCGGGTTGCTTAGCTTTGGGAGTTCTAGCTTACGGGCTGTAGGTTTAGCAGTGAGGGTTGACTGTTCAGGGGCGGCTTGGGGTTTTCCGGTTTGTCATTTTGAACCTTTGGCTTATAGATTGTCAGGCCCTGTTGATTCCTCTTGAGCCCCAGGTCAAAGTGCCAACTGTTGGTTTGAAAATGAATGCAGAACGATTGAGCTTATTCGGGAGCGGGTTATTGACTTATACGTTGAACCTTTGAAGTTGTAGATTTGAGGGATTGTGGCGCGTCTGGGAGCGAGAGAGACTCAACGTCAGAATCGGAGTGGGAGATTCACCTAGAGTCTAGAGCCGATCAGAGTCAGAACGGCGGCAAACTTTCAGAGAGCTTCCCGCAAAAACCTTTATATTCGGATCTACCAGCTGTTAGCAGGGTGTGGTTGTGTGGCCTAAACTAGTTCGGGAAAGCCCTCAACGCTAAGGCACGGACCATTGATTATCAATAGCTCCCGATACGGGCAGCGAGCCCGACCCTTTGAGCCCGAGACTTTGTAAAGGTTGCGGCTTTGTAGAGGTAGCACTGGTCGTCGTCCTCGCAGTAGTCCTGGCACTCTTATGGGTGCAGTACTGTGATGCCAGGTATTGGCTCACCGCGGAACCATGGCAGCGGTGGGGTTGATAGTAAACGGTCGCCATCCTGTATCCCTCTAAGGGCTTTAGGAGGGACCCTTAATAGGGACCCGTGTAGGATATTGGGATTAACACGGAGACTACCTGGCTATATAAGGGGTTATAAGTATATAAGGGCTATACAATTGTTATTTAAGGTAATGGGATTAAGGGTCCCCTTAGAATCCCTCATTTCAGGGCCATTTCCTTTTTCAACAGGTACACTAAATGAGTTACTCAAGTACGCCGAACGCCATAAACCAGAAGTTTTTGACATGATACCCCGATACACCATGCATGCGAGCCTGAACTCTGAATCCCAAGCTCTAAACCCTGACTCCTAAACCCTAAGCCCTCTGTCTAAAGGAGATGTTCTGCGGACGCTGTGTGCGGCTGCCAGGGCCGGTCGGTTTCTGAAAATCTCCGCAGCGTCCCTGCTGTTTCCGGATTCAGGGTTTTGGGTTGTTTAGGGGTTTAGGGTTTATAGGGTTTATATGGTTTAGGGGTTCATGATTTAGGGTTTTGGGTTGTTTATAGGGTTTAGGGGTTTAGGGTTCATGATTTAGGGTTCTGACGGGTTAAACTTTGAGGTTCTATGAAGCTTTCCTGCGCAGACCCGGTAACATGTTCTGATACTACTCTCTTAGATAGCCAGCGGGAGAACTTTAAACTTTTTGGCTTTATATATTATGTCTATTCTAAAAAGTTTTAACTTTTTTGGGCCTGGTTATTGTTGAAGAAGAGAGCTCTAGCATTTCTGTGTATATTATAGATCCCTTATAGAACCCTTTAAGGATCCCTAAACCCTAAACCCTAAACCGTTAGCGTTTCTGTGTGCGGCCTCCGAGACGGGATGGCTCGGGCGGCCAGGTCCCGCAACTTGTGGGTTGAGGGTCTCCTGGGTACGTCCTAGACCCTAAACTCCTAAAACCGTGAACCCTAAACCCTAACCCCAAAACTCTAAACCCTAAACCCTAACCCCTAAACTCTAAACCCTAAACCCTAAACCCAAAGGCTCTGGGGTTTGGGGCACGGGGTTCTGGGATTCTGGGGTTCGGGGCTCTGGTAGGCGCCAGTACCGGCCGCCAACGAATGCTGCACCAAAGAAGCCAAGCATCCAACTGCCCAGAGAGCTGCTTGGCCCTAAACCGTAAACCCTAAACCCTAAACCCTATGCTTGGCTGGTCCAGGCAGGGGATTTCGGGTTCCGTTTTGATCTGCCATTCTCGGGGTCACACGGATTTTATGTAACTATGTAGTATGGCTTGGGATGTAGGCTTTCGCACTGCAGAGCTTCTTGATCCATGGTGATGGCAGTTGATGTGGAAGCGTGAAAAGTTTGACATTGAACCAGCATTCGAACAAGTATTCCTGAAGGTTCCTTAAATATAGAGAACTACTGTATATGAATAATCCCCAGTGCTTCACACCCCCGATTCTAGTTCTCACGGCCCCTATAATGAGGTTTCGCAGCCTGATATGTTCAAGCATACGCACAAGCAGTGCCTGGTGGAACACTTAAACTTCCGCGGCACAGGATGTCAACTTACACAACCACCCTGAACAGTGAAGGTCTATAGAAGCCTATCATTCACACAATGCACGGAGGGTTTGAAAAAAGCACTGAGGGTTTTGAGACGCAGATCCAACGAAGCCGTAGGGAAAAACAAACCACAACCGAAGCCCAAAGCCTGCCAAAAGCAGCCCAAACCCAGACCGCAAACCCCAACCCTCGGGTTATCCAGAAAAAGGGTACCAACCGAAAGGGTCCAGCTACCCAAGCAAGGCGCACAAACTCAACCTTCATTTTGCGCGGCTTCGCCGAAACCCTGGGGCCTCAAGCCCTAAACCCTAAACCGCCAAGGTTCCCAATGTACGTTGTCCGTGTTGATGACGTCCTGCTAATGGCTGAAATGAGGCGGCGCCGTCCTGCGGCTTACGGGCTTCGGGATTTCGCACTTTTTGGGGAGTTTGGGGCCCCGGAGTCAGTTCAAAAAAGGGAGCTTCTTGCCGCCTTCACCGGGCTGCAAGTTTCTGAGTAGGGTCTTCGGCCGGATCTAGACAGAAGCTCATTTGCAGACTGTTTTGCGTGTGAAAAGTGTCGAAAGTACAGATCGTGGGGAGAGTGAGCTTCAGAGGCAGGTCTTTTCAAGATCAGGGTCGTGGCCAGCGGGATGCAGGGTCAAGCTCCTGAAGCTCATACCCCTAATGACCCTGACTTGAAGTTCTTGGAGGTATTCCTGCAACCCTGGACCGAGGTGTCTACACTTAGTATCAAGTATTGTCTATCGTCATAGCAGGCAGCCCGAACCCTAAACTCGAAACTCCAAACCCCAAACCCCAACCATAATTCCCATAGTTTCGGGCCCTTTCGGTAATGCCGGATGTAGATCATCAACAGTAGGAGCTAAGCCCTAAATCTACGGTCTGAGGTTGCAGGCCAAGCTTGGAGGCTCTCCTTTTTCACCATCGCGATGCCGAAACCCTAAAGCCCTAAACCTTAACCCTAAACCTTAAACCCTAGATCTTAAACCCTAACTCCTAAATCCCAAAACCCGCCTCTTCCTTAGTGGCAGAGGACTATGCTGCAAGCTTTCGGCTGAGGGCCCTAAGGCCCTAAGCCCGAAAGCTCTGAGCCACAGCGCTGGCAAGGCCCAAAAGCTCCCAACCCGAAAAGCCTGAGTTTCGTTTTGTTAATGAATGAGGTAGGATCTATATCGGAGCTTTGGTGAGTGCACTTACAGATCCGCAGGCGTATTGGTGAGAGTATGTTAGTGATGTAACCCTGCCTGTTGCAAGTGTCTGAGGACAAGGGTCATTATCAGAAGTATGCAAACATTGCCCAAAACGCAGTGACAAAAGCTGCCGTTCTTTGAACTCGTACACGTGCAAGTATTCTGTGCGTGTGTATATGTATATTAAATATATATATATATATAACATACACACATACATATATATATATATACATATATATACATATACATATCCATTTTAGTTATGTGTCTGTGTATGTATGTATACTTGTAGCAATTATGGTCCGGTAAGCGACGACGCAGGCAACTAGGCTTCTGGGGACGATTATTGAGAGGGGCGGTCCATGTTGGATTCCTTCTGCCCACTTTCCGAAACTAAGCCCTAAACCCTAAACCCTAAAACCTTAAACCCTAAACTAAACCCTAAACCCTAAACCCTAAAGCGGTTTAGGGTTTCGGGTTTAGGGCCGCACTTGCACTTGCAGGCCGCACCAGGAGCTTCTCAAAGAGAACATCCTGGTCGAGTGCCCCTTCCAAGATCTCCTTTGTGTATTTGTGTATTCGGGTTTAGGGTTTACCCATAGGCCCTGAAGTAGTTCCTTTTTGGGGTTACCTTATAGGATCCTAAATACAAGCCCCCAAAAAAGCATCCACTTTAGGGCCTATTTGCATCTGCCCTTCCCGAAATCCGCAGCCATCAACCGCTAAGCTCCGAGACCGAGGCCTCCAGGGCATATGGGTAGTTGTCAAAATTATGGTCCCTTTTGGGGTACCCCAAATAATAGGTGCCGCATTATAATAAGGACCCAAAAAGGGACCATAATTTTGATAACCACCCATAGCTGCAACTCTGCTGCGAAGCGCGGGGCGTAGAGGTTGCAATAAATAGGTCCTGCGACACACAGCGCCAGCAGTTCCACAGCGATAATCCCTTTAGGTGTTCTTTCTCATGAAGCCCCGGAGCCTTCTTGTAGGGTTCAGCTTGAGGGTCTTTTGGTTAGAAGTCTAGGGTTTTTTAGTTCAGGTTCTATGTATAGGGCTCTGGTCCAGGTATCGTCCGGGCATGGGCTCCGTGACCTTTGTCTCGCACGAGTGGTCGGGCCTCTCGCATCCTGACCCTGAGTGACTCGGACGGACGAGGGTTTCTTGTTTGGGGATCTCCACTTAGGGTTAGGGCTTCAGAAAGAAGGTTCATGGATTACAATCATGCTTCAGAGTGCGTCTTTTCAAAACTACGGCTCCTCCAGGGGGTCCTTATCATGATAGCTTTACAGAGACTGCTTGGTGCTCAAAAGTTTATGGTTCTCGAAGAACCTCGATCGAGTGCGCAAGCGAGCCTTTCGACATCCCATCAGCAAGATCGCCAGATCGTAGAGTCTCGGGCTGTTGGGTTTCGGCCCGGCTATGTAGACCTGGATTGTGGTTCCTGTTCGTGACACCTTTTTCACGGTTGGGATTTAAGGGTCCTACCAGGCCCGGAACCCCGAAGCTAAAGCACAATCTGGGAACCCCAACCCCCTGCCTCATGCTCCGGCACCTCAGCACCTCCTTTGAAGGCTAAAATGAAGCTTGGCCCAAATGCCAAAGATGGTCTTGAACGCAACCACCCAAGCTTCAAAGCCTTACGAATCCGGGATCCCTAGTGCAGAAGCAACTAAAACCATGAACTGCCCACGCGAGGCCTTAAACTTCCCAAAATGAAGGAATGAAGGCCAGGCCCAAAACCTTGATCCCTCAAAGTTATCAGGCCCTAAGGTAATAAAGGCCAAGCCTAATTAGGTCCTAAAGCCCTAGGCCCTCAAAACCCGGAAACTAAAACTCTAAAGGTCTCAACCCAAAAGCCCTTGAAACAAAGTACTTCAGGGTTTAGGGTTTACGCCCTGGGGTTCAGAGTTTAGGGTTTAGGGCACTTTAAGGTTCCCGGCTCGAAGAAGCCTGCAGGCAGAAGCAGCTGCACGCGCTCCAAGATGCTCTGCGGGGTTTCCGAGACCGGTCCTTGCAGCTGACCTACGATCCGGTGCCTGGGACCACAGCAATAAGGAGTCAGATTTTCCAACAGGTACTGCAATAATGATAGCAAGAGCCACAGATGACGATGGTGATTATGATGATGATGACGACGACGATGAGGATGACGACGGCGAAGGCGAAGATGGTGCTGGAGGCGGTGACGATGATGGCGATGACGATGATGATGATGATAATGATGATGATGATCATGGTGATGATGTTGATGTCTGGCTAGTTCAATAAGATATCCCCATAGAGTCCACTTTGCATTAAACTGTAGCAAAGCGTAACATGCCCGCCAGTTCTGGGTTTTAAGGCCCCCAAATTAGTTTGATTGGTTTTGGGTGGAGGTGTCGGGGCTTACGTTGGTCTCTTCCGAGCATTGAAAAGGGGCGCCCGAAAGCAGTGCTCTTCGGAGTGTTCGGTCCGAGACGGGGCTCGCAAAGTACGCTCGGTTGGGTTCTCGTCCTCAGTCTGCACACTGTATACGTACAAGCTCGAGCAGATTGGTCTAGTGGCGCAACATCCCAAACCAGCCGAGATTCATGAACCCTCAACAATGCCTAGCCTGACAATGCGGCATGGGCACGAAACTCCGGAGCATTGGTTCAGGTTGGCTTAGGGCTGGAGAAACGCTAGACCCCAAGCCCTAAGCCGCTTAGCGGCTCGCGTACTACAAGGTGGCATTGATGCGCCGATTTCAGATGCCTGGCTGGATGACTCAAGTGACTCAAGTTCTTTGCTAGGGTTTGCGACTGTAACGGATTTCGTCATGGTCGTTTGTCATGACAGCAGTAGTCGTCGTCGTCTTGGTGGTGGTGGTGGTGCTCAGCAGCAGCAGCAGCAGCAGCAGCAGCAGCAGCAGCAGACAGAGCACAATAGGGCAGCAATAGTAATTGCTCGTTATCACAATCGATGTAGGGCACCGTAGACATAGTGACCTTGATTCCTAGGGACTATTCGTGTTGGTTACAGAAGGTCCAGAGACACCATATGGAAGATAGCTCCAGTAGCCACGGAACTAATGGTGCTTTGTGCCCTCGCCCTGAACCTGCAAACCCCAAATCCTAGAGTAAACCCACAACCTGCGAGACCTCCAGACCAAAGCTTCTTCAACTCCTGACTCTAAGCATTAAAGCCTTTGAAGACGACGCCCAAGTGTGAGGAAGGTCCGGAGAACCGGTTTGAACGTGGACTGCAGCGTTTGATGTTCCCAGCATAATAATGCAACTTATATAGGGGCCTGAATAATTACAATTACTATTTTGGGTGTGTTCCTTTTTCTGACTATAGTATAATATACCGCAACAGCCCTGACCCTTTCTTTTTTTCTTGTACACGACCATGTCAGGGCTTTGTTGAAATGTGTTGCGGGAACTCCGGGAGTTCAGAGTTTAGAGTTTCGCTGTAGGGTTTGGGCGGGTTTGGGGTTTGGCTTAGGAGTTCAGTGATCAGGATCTCTTAGGGTTTAGGGTTTAGGGTTTAGGGGTTTTGGGTTTAGGGTTCAGGGTTTAGGGTTTAGGGCTTAGGGTATGGGGAAGCTCTAAAACCATAAAGCCCTATAAATAAAGTCCTCAACGCACTTAGCTGCCCGAAAGGAAAACGCTGTCCTACAACGAGTTGCAGGCACCGCGACTCGAAAGCTAGTTTTGGAAACGGTGTGTTTCATGGGCCTACCATCACTACCTGTATCCCCCCAAACCCTACAAAAAACCGTAGGTTATGACTCCTTAGTTATAGGGCCTAACCCCTAAAACAGTAGGTTTTTTGGGATACCCAGGTAAACCCTAAAACCCTAAGACCCTAAAACCCTAAACCCTCAAACCCTAAAACCCTAAACCCTAAACCCTAAACCCTAAAACCCTAAACCCATAGAAGCCCAAGCCTTGAAACCTTTTGGTCCTGGTGAAGAGCCGGCTGAGAGTCTGGGAAGGAGCAGCTCAAAGACGGTTTAGGGCTTTAGGGCTTGAAGGTTTAGGGCTTAGAGGTTTAGGGGTTTGGGGGTTTAGGGTTTAGAGGTTTAGGGGTTTAGGGTTTAGGGTCTCGGATGTTGGTTGCAGTTCCGGGTGTTGCAAGGTGGGGGGGTTCAGCTTGCATGCCTTTTTCAGACAGGGCTCCGTTGCGGCACTCAGACGGCTATCGTCTAGAGCTCTGAATACCTACTCAACCCTAAACCGTGAACCCCAAGCCCTAGTATTCCGTCTTCGTCTCGTCATGCTAAAAAACCCGAAGAAATAAGAACAAGAAGCCTGACAGCGCAGAGCCGAAGATGATTCCACTTGATAATTTCCGCTGCTGCACACCTCTTGCCCCAAAACCGCCAACTTTCCAAACACCACGAAACCAAAGCCCTAGAAACCCCGAATCCGAGCCTCCTTCTGAAAGCGCTTTCAGATCTCTTCTACAAGCAGTGTCGCACTGCTCTATAGAGCCCTTAAACAACCCCAGAAGTGCTAAACCCTAGACCCCAAGCCCCTGAACTCCTAAACCCTAAAAGCCCTAAACCCTCGCCCCCTTTAGGCCTTACAGCTCCAAAGCAACCTAGAGACTCCGGTCAGAAGCTGTCTCGCGGATGGCTCTGGATCGACTTTTTGAGCATCCCTCAGTGGCTTGGCCGGGGCTTAAGAGAGACGACGCGGATTGCAAGAGTTTAAGGTCAAGTTTAGGAGTTTAAGGCTTGGGGCTCGCGCGTTTTAGGGTTTAGGGCTTTTCGGGCTTGGGACTTATAGGGTTTAAAGTGACGGGCTTAGAGTTTTGGGGTTTGTAGTTTATAGATTTTAGAGTTTAGTGGTTTCCTGTAGTCCTGTAGGGATTCCTACACGAGTTCCCTTGAAGACTCCTTGCAGGCTTTCTCTGCCTTGGCGGTTTCACTGAAGTGCTTCATGTGCGTTAAGAGCTAGACACGGGATTCGAACTGGTTCCGCCTTTGTGCGTTACATCTGGCTTACATTGGCTCTTTCTTTGGATCCATGTTTGAATTCATTAAGGGTTAAGGTTGAGGCTTCTTTAAGTTCGCCCCAAAGACATAGCCTAACTCTAAGCCCTAAACTAAACCCTAATTAGCCGTCATAGCCTGAGATCGCTGGCCTGTGACCCTCGCGACTCACCGAGCTCAGGCGCTGTGCCTGCGAGACCGACGAGGACGGACGAATATTTGGGCTTAGGGTTTAGTGCTTGGGGTTTAGTGCTTATAGGGTTGTATGACAAGCCACAACCGTAATTCCCGAAGAGGTGGCCTTATGTACGGGTCCTTATGGGGATCCTAGGAGTCGGCGTTCCATCAAACAGCGGCAGGACCGGCTGCAACAGCAGGAGCAGCTAAGGGAGGCCGTCGAGAGCTTGCATACGCACCTCGCAGGACAAAAAATGATGGGGTTTTGGGGGTTTTGGGAGTTTTGGGGTTTTGGGGGTTTTAGGGGTTTTAGGGTTTTAGGGGTTTTGGGGGTTTTGGGGTTTTGGGGGTTTTGGGGTTTTGGGGGTTTTGGGGTTTTGGGGGTTTAGGGGTTTTGAGGCTTGTCGTAGTTGGCTTTTTGGGTTTGTTTCTGGGATAGGGTGCTAGAGTTTGAAGGCGTTGTAGGCCTGTTGGCGGACGTTTCGGAGGGTTTGGAGAGTCCAGAGTCCTGGGCCTCTTGACCCTGAACCTAGATACCGTGTAAACCCAGGCCTCCCTATGGTTGCGAACATAAGAGCCCAAATGGTAAAACCCCTCGCAAAACGCTTACAGCCTAACTTATAGCCTCTGGACAGCCCAGAAAGACCAGCCAGTATAGAACCCTTCAGCGAAGCTTTTGCGGGACCCTTGCAGAATCTCTGAGCCCCTGTCCCTGAACAGTAAACCCTCGCCCTATAGAGCCAACAGCCTGAACCCTAACTCCAACCCTAAACGGCTTTAGGGTTTAGGGTACCATATCCCTAAACTCCAACCCTAAACGGGTTTGGGGTTGAGGGTACCATATCCCTAAACCCCTAAACCCCTAAACCCTAAACCCTAAACCCTAAACCTGCAGGTATGTGGCCCACAGCTCCTACTTCCTCATCCTCGCGCCGGTGCAGCATCATGAGCAGGGCCGGCTCATGGACTACAGCAACCCATCTTGAAAGCACGGTTTAGGGTTTAGGGTTTGGGGTTTAGGGTTTAGGGTTTAGGGTTTAGGGTTTTAGGGTTTTAGGGTTTAGGGTTTAGGGTTTAGGGTTTAGGTAGGGCTTGTGGTGGTTTCGAGCTTTGGGTTTAGGGGTTGACTCTCCGGGTTTTTTGATGCCTTAGAATTGTTTTTTTTGTGGTTTTCGGTTTAGGTTTTAGGGTTTAGGGTTTAGGGTTTAGGGTTTAGGGTTTAGGGTTTTCTAAGGCAGCGAGGGTCTATAGGGAATAGGGTTCAGGGTTTAGGGGTGGGAAGGGTTTCGGGAACAGGTTTTAT
>CAJNDV010033185.1:68795-81190 GCA_905221635.1 Symbiodinium sp. CCMP2456
CTAATTATTGATGCCCCTACATTAGGGTCAGCATGTTCTGTCAATGCTGCCCTAGGCAACAGCAACCATACGGTTGCAACTATGGCCGTTGATTGCCACATCCCTATGGTAGGCGTACTATCTACGTGGACCCGGCTGGAAAACCAATATCTTGTGGCTGCTAGTGCTCGGCTGTGTAAGTACCAACCTGAAGTGGAGCTCAAAGCCATAGCCCCAGCCTGAACCCCAATCATCATTCCTATAGTTCCAACTCTTATAAACCCTAAACCCCTAAACCCGAGTAACCTAAACCCTAAACCCTAAACCCTAACCAGAGTTCTGCAACTCCTAAACCCGAATAACCTAAACCCTAAACCCTAAACCGAAACTCTTACAAGGACCATTCTTATAAACCCTAAACCCACTAAACCGGAATAACCTAAACCCTAAGCCCCAAACCCCAAACCCGTGAGACTCTTATAAGGACCATAACGAGTTCACACTCTTATAAACCTAAACCCTAAAACCGAATAACCTAAACCCAGAAATCCTAAACCCTAAGCAGTGAAACTGAAATATAAGGACCATACCCTAAACCCTAAACCCAAAGCAGTGAGACTCTTATAAGGACCCTTAAGGAGCTCATAAACCCTAAACCCTAAGCCCCTAAACCCTAAACCCTGAACCCTAAACCCTAAACCCTATACCCTAAACCCTAAACCCTAAACCCTGAACCCTGAACCCTAAACCAAAACCTTAAACCCGAAAGACCAGAGCCGGACCCCCGAGCCCTACTCAGGTCTTTCTGGTTCAGGGCCTGCGTGCTGTGAAGAAGGCGCTTAGGGTTTCTTAGGGTTTTATAGGGCTTATAGGGTTTTATCATAGGGTTTATAGGGTTTATATGGCTTACAGGGCTTATAGGGTTTATATGGTTTAGGGTTCAGGGTTGGGGGTTCATCGCGGGGGTTTCTGGGTCTTGTCAGTTTCTGTTCGTGCTACAGGACTCTGCTGCTTGTGGATGTATACATGGGCACCTTTTGTTGATTGCCAAAGGTGTGCGCGAAATAATGCAGTTCATGGGAGGGTTTGGGGCCGCTTTGGGCTCGGGCTCGAGGTTCAGGTCGCTCGTGCTTCAATCATACCCTGCTCGTAGTAGCCACAACTTCTCTAAAAGCACAAGCTTGTCGGCATCATCACTAACATCGCTGAGCCATGATGAACTTCAACGTCAATAGGATGCTTGGGCTTGGAATTCAGCGCCCACCGACGCCACCGTCGCCATCATCATCAACCACCTCGTCGTCATAGTGGTTCAGCGGTGTATCGTGTTGCCTTTGTTTCACGGCCGGTGGGTTTGTTGCCCCGATTTCAGGTGGAGGGTTTGGAGCTTCGATCTCGGGATGTAGGTTTCAGGAGTTGGGGGTGAACTACTTTTAGGGCTTGGGAGCAGGGGTTCAGGGTTAAGACGATTAAGAGCTGAGCGTGAGGATTCGGGAACTAAGATTTAGGATTCGGCAATCTATAGGAGCGTTGTGGTTAAGGTGCATAGAGTTGTGTTGCTCTGCGCTGCAAAACCCCCACTTGAACACTCGAAACCTAAACCCCTTGCGTTGGAAGGTCTCTTCCCGGATTTTCCTCCACTTTGCCCCCTGCCTGGCTCAGTTTACCAACGAGGCGCGGTCTTGCCGCTCAGTGTGAGGGTTATGGGGCTGATACTTAGCTACTGTAATATAATAATGCTATGTTGGGGTTCCTACTACTAAAAATTATCGTGTACCATAACCCAGGACCCAAGACCCTATTCTAATTATCAAGGACCTTACATTAGAAAAGGTGCTTGCCTCCTTCGGATTTGGCCTTCAGCTCAGGGCTTCGGCAAGAAGCCCTCAAGCTCGAACACCTCTCAGCTTTCTGAGGCACCTTGCTTGGCCTTCCTTCACCTGGAGCCCCGAAGCCACAGAGGAGTAAGGAGGTCGCAATACATAGTACTAGTAGCCCCTTTTAGTCCCCATGACGCTTCAGGCCCCTATATGACTCTACAAAAAGCAACCACTCACAACAAGCTGATGGGAACCATGTTCTAGTCCATGTAAGCTCAGGAGCCTGGAAAACACACATACCGCAAACCGTCTTCAGGGCTTCCCAATCCTCAACCCTTAGGACCGTGAGCCCTAATTCGGCACCCGAAAATGGCTTTAAACCCAAAATGCCCAAAATTTGCCTTAAACCAGAAAGACCCAAAAATGGCATTTAACCCAAAATACAGGAAACTCAGCCTTAGGCCCCGGACCCCAAACCCGAAACCCCTAAACCCTAAACTCCTAAACCCCTAAACCCTAAACTCCTAAACCCCTAAACCCCTAAACCCCTAAACCCTAAGCCCCCAAACCCCTAAAACCCTAAACCCCTAAAACCCTAAACCCCTAAACCCCAGGGACCCACTTCTTCGGGCCAAGTCTCACTAGGAAGACAAGAGCTTCATCTCGAACGCGCTGGAAGAAGTGATCGATGCACAAGTCTACAGGCCCAGAAAAGGTTTAAGGGTTTAGGGTTTTGGTTTAGGGGTTTGGGGTTTAGGGTTTAGGGTTTAGGGGTTCAGGGTTTAGGGGTTGAGGGGTTTAGGGTGTTGACATGGTTCCTTTGGGGTTTAGGCTTCAAGGCTTAGGGCTGAGCGAGGGGTTGAAGGTTTGCGTGGATTTGACATGTTTTGTGTTTAAGGGTTTGGGGGTGTTGGTGTTTTGGGCTCTCTCGGGGTCTACAACAGAGCCCAATACCCAGATTTCCTACAAATAACAAGCTCCTACTTGAAGCTATCCCCTTGAATCATGTAACGATTAAAGACAAAAGGCGAGAGAGAGATTGAGAGCGGCGCGCTTGTCCCTAAACCCTAAACCCTAAACCCTAAACCCTACAAATCGCTCGTGACCCAAGCCCCTTAATACAAGGCCCTTCAAATCCCCCAAACCCCAGCCGAGCCTTTCCCAGGCCTAAGCCCTCAGACCATAAAGCGGTTTAGGGTGTAGGGTTTAGGGTTTAGGGTTTAGGGTTTCCACCCCCAAAACCCCAAGCCCGAAACCGGAAGATCCTGAACGGGTGGAGGGGTTTTTGGGGTAGTTTAGGGCCCTTCAGCTCTGAGAGCCCGAAAATCCTGAGCCGGCGGTGTGGGGCCTCTGCTCGAGAGAAGAAGCTGCAAGCTATCTTTGCACCTAAAAATGCGTGAATTCGAGTCAGTCCCTTCTGCACAGGGCTTTTCAGGGGGTTGTCGGCTTCTCGGTTTCAGGGCTTTTCTAAACCGTAAACCCTAAACCCCTAGGCCCTAAACCCTAAACCCTAAACCCCATAAACCCTAAACCCGGGGTCCCCGGCATGAAGGTGCTGTTGCAAAAAGGGCTCTTTGTCAATAGGCTTCTACACACTTCACGGATGGCTGCGGCTTGCCACCGAGTAGGGCAGACATCAGCAAACACCTGAGTTTGCACTTAGGAATAATAATAGCAATAATAATAGCAATAATAATAATAATATTAAAAATGAATATTCATAATGATAACAATATTTATGGCAGTTTAAATACTGTATGTGATGAGATTGTTGGGGGCCCGGGCCTGCACCGCGAAGCTGCAACCGCGCAGCTTCGGCTCTCCAGGCACCAGGGCCCTGATATTTGGAGTTCCCGAGGTCCCAAACAAGATGCCAAAGTGTCAGAGCATCCCCCAATGCCGGGAGCCACCGCAACAAATCCCCAATCCTTGTCTGAGCGAGAGAGAGAGAGAGAGAGAGAGAGAGAGAGAGAGATAAAGAGAGAGAGCAGAACGCACCGGGGATTTAGGGTTTAAGGTTAGGGTTTAATTCGCTTAAACCACAGTAGTCCCTTGTGGCCCCTACAACTGCATATTCTCCATGAGGACCAGCAACCTCCTCCGACTGAAATGCCCCCGAGCACCGTCCTACTATAAAAACCAAACCCCCGGATTTGAGTTTTAATATGCGGGGGTTAACATTCGGGGGAAGAGATTACTCTATTTTGCCCTCGTGGTCGCAACGCTGAGCTGCATGAGAACAGCTAGCACCTTAGCCCCTGCAGACCAGAGTGCAAACAGTCGTCCAAATCCCTAGACCCTAAACTCTACGTATGAGCCCCGTAAAGCTTGTCAGGATCATGATGACACTAGCAACACGACTGAAAGTCGCAGTCATAAGAACCTGAAAGTTGGGAAGATGACCTAGAAACCTAGACCCTAAACCCTAAACCCTAAACCCCTAAACCCCTAAACCCCTAAACCCTAAACCCTAAACCCTAAACCCCTAAACCCTAAACCCTAAACCCTAAACCCCTCCCTGTCAGGCTACGGGCCGCAGGGGAAGTGCACCGGCTGCAGATGTTGGCCCCCGGGCTTGCATCCAGGAGGTTTAGGGAGAGGTTTAGGGTTTAGGGTTCACTGTAGGGGGTTTAGGGTTTAGGGTTTAGGGGGTTTAGGGGCCTATGGGGTGTAGGACGTAAGGTTCAGCATCGAAGGAGTTTTAAGTCGGGATTGCGGGAAGTTGATTAGATCATCCGGTATGGTTTCAGGCCGTTTCGGGACCTGGGACTTGACCTGCACCCTGAACCTTTTAAACCGTAGGGGTTGAGAGTGAACCGGTCTGGGGGGTGCAGCCCTATAGCAGCCCGAAACTGAAACGGTCTCGCGTTCCAGGGGCGGAGTGGCTGACAAACCCACAGCATGTTGTTCTTGACCTGTGAGCTCATGACATCTTTCGAGGTTCGTCGTATAGACTCTTGAGACCTGGTGCGGATTGCAAGTATAGTAGGGAACCCTAAGGAATGGTGTTCCAAGCTATTCGTTCCCTTCAGTTTGTGTTCACCGTCTGCGGCTTGGGGTTTAGGGCTAAGGAAGCCGACCATGAATCAAGGATATCCGGACACCCAGCTATTTCGCAGCAGGTATGCAGATCAAACTTGTCGAGCGAAGCCTGGTAGATAATGAACCCACCCGCTCAAGATCCTCAGCTTCGCAGCAGGAGGGTTTGGGACCTTAGTGCTTCAGGATTACCACAAGGGTGACTGATAAGCGGAGGCATTGGTCAACCCTCAAGCTAAGAGCCCCAATGCCAGGAGGGTTCAGGTTTTTGGGCGGGCCGAAATCCTCTGCGTCCAGGAATGTGTGCGGGCGCTGCTGACACGCCGGGCGCCTGACCTGACGTTGTTCAAGAGGCGGGCAATGGGCTTCAGGGATTTGAGTTTCGGTGCTGGTGCTTTGGGGCCTAGGTCCTCCAGGGTGTTTTGAGCAGAATTCTAAAATTCCGTGAACATGGGCTAGCAACAATACACCTCAACCAAGTCCGAGGTCCCACAACTCCAAGGGAATCGTAGTAATATCCCCTTTTAGTCCTCATCGACCCCAAACCTTATTCTAGTGATTACAGCCCATACCCTCAAACCCCAACCCCCATGGAACCTTAATAGATCCCTCAAGGAGCGCCCTCTTCAAAATGTAAAGGTCCCGATATGAGGGTTTCCGAAAATAGGGGGCCCTAATATAGTACCCTAAATAATAGGATCCTTATCATAAGGACCCCAAAATAAGGTACCCTAATTTTTGGAAACTCCCATATGAGGGGGCTTCTGGCCCAAAGATCTGGCTCAGAGATCTTCGAAAGAATCATTACCCAAAAGGGGCTTAGGCTGTAGGGCTCTGAGTTCCTATCCATAAACAACTCTAATCCCCAAAAAAACTAAACCTTGCGCCGTATACCTCTGAACCTACAACCACGAAGCAATGCACAACCCTAAACCCCAAACCCCTACCCTAAACCCTCTAAACCCCTAAACCCTAAAGCATCCTAATCCCTCACCCTAAACCCTAAACCCCTAAACCCTAAACCCTCTAAACCCCTAAACCCCAAAGCATCCTAATCCCTCACCCTAAACCCCTGAACCCTAAACCCCTAAACCCTAAACCCTAAACCCCTAAAGCCTAAACCCTCTAAACCCTCTAAACCCCTAAACCCTCTAAACCCCTAAACCCTCCACCATCCCAAGCCCTCAACGCCAAACCAAACCCTGAGAGGCTAAGTCGGACGGGCAGCTTGGCCTACATGGCCAAGGCCGCCAAGAGCGTGCAATATACAGGCGCGGTTTAGGGTTTAGGGTTTAGGGTTTAGGGTTTAGGGTTGGAGGGTCGAGGGAGTGTTTGTAGGGTTTGAGGTTCAAGGTTTAGGCTGTGCGGTTTCGGAGGGGGGACCGGGGGTTATTGTCTAGGCTGTAGGGTTTGGGGTTTCCGCGTGGATGTTCCCAAAACCCCTAGAAAAAATCTAGGTTTCTGACAGAGTTTAGATGATTCAGACTATGATAGAGAGAGAGAGAGAGCGAGCGATCCTTTTTTGTCTGACAATCCCGAAGCCCTAATCTATGTTAGGCTGGACTCAACTGCACTACGCCACTGCGCGGAGTGACCGCGATGCTGTCGCACGACTCCTTGCCATCTGCTTCCTCGGCTGCAAAACGATACCTTCCTGTGGCTACCCTTGCCCACCGCTTTAAGGGTTATGCATTCTTACTGATACTAAGCTGTGCAAGTTTTGGACACATAGGCCAAGCCCAGGCGGATTACAGGCATTGGGTTTAGGAAATTATGGGACCTTGCGGATGAGGTTCAACTGCATTGCATGTTGCCGAAGGACATTCAGGGTTAATTATTTTCAACGACCAAGGGGCACCTTGCAGGTTTTGGGTTCTCGGGTTTAGACAGCTGCCCTCTTTTTTGTTGAGTTGGAGATAGTGTGCTTCCGAGAACAAGCATCCTACCCCGCAGCTTCATGGCCCCTCGACATGTTATGCTTTCGTATAGTAGTGCATGGTATTTCTGTTATGGTACAATGAGTATAATTTAGACTCGAAGTTCAGTGCCGGCCAATGAGATGCAAAGGGATGTCGTACCCGCGTCAGGTGCATGGAAACTCGAAGCCCAAATCCCCGAAAGCCCAAATCCTGCAACCCAGGTCCTTCCCCCCGCTCCCCATGTATTTGTAGACCTCGCAACATAGCCCTGATAGTAACCCTTACTGTAAATCTTCTACTAACCCTGATAAGAGGCCCCTTTCTTCGTAACCCCAGGCGAAAGGGCCGACGCGCAGACGGCCCAAGCAGACATGGACCTCTTCCTAGGACCTAAGCTCCTCGGAAAGTTTCTGTGGCTTTCCTGAAGACATCCTTCGCCTTCCCCATTCTGTCGAAAGGGTTCTATAGTCTGGAGTAAAGGTTTCGAGTTTCGAGGAGTTCACGGCTACACTGAATTTGTAAGGACTCAAGTGCTAAAGCTAAGAAGCCCAAGACCATGCTCTGCACGGCGTTCTCGCCAAATATCCGAGGCCCAGTCTAGCAGTTCGGGTCTCGGGGTAGGCTCTGCCGAGGGCCGATACTGGCTTCAGAGGGCCTTAAAAAGGGCTGGAGATCGGGTTCTCATGTGTGTGGTTGTGGCTTCTGGAGTGGAAATAAATAAGCCAAAATGATTAGGAGCATTAATTAGTTATTCCTTTTACTACTACTGCGCCATACTAAATCTTATTCAATTCATTATGGGCCCTTAGAAAACACCCGAACCTCGACACCGAGGCCAAAGCTCGGAAAATTCAACTCGAAAGCCAGATGCTAGGCTCGAATCCAGCGTCCTTAATGCACAATCACCGTCGTGACTGTAGGGTTCAGGATTCAGGAAATTCTCATCGGAGACCACAAGAATCAGAGCACCAGGAGTATTGCTAGTACTGGTGAAGAACAGAACAGGCACGCACGGAAGAGTTATCATGGCGATCACACTAAATCCAAAGCCCCAAGCCCAAAGCCCTTTACCCCAAATTCTACACGCACCATGAACGTATAGCGCTTAATTCGCGGAGTCATCGCAGAGCCCCTAGGCTGCAGCCTCTTCACATGTGGGCGGCGTTTTCCTTCAACGAGGATATTGCCTCGCTGCCGCTGGGCTTAAAACATAGAGTGAATCTGGTGGTCCGAGCCTTGGAGCGTTTTGGTTTGGGGCTTACTGCGCGAGGGTTTATGGAATTGTTGTAAAGGATTTAGAAGTTATGGATATGAGGGTCGCGCGCATGATGTCGAAGACGCATCTGGGGAAGAATTAAATGAGATAGAGGACTGAGAAGTGTCTTGGCTGGTGCAAGCCCAAGCTTTTGACCCGGAGTATCATGCTGCTTGACCACTCTACGTCTAGTCAGCGGAGAATCCCGGCCACAATCTTGACCCGCAACTGTTGGACTCTTGGTCTTTTGGCGCCGGAACTCTGATCGCTCAACAGTTGCAGATGTAGGCAAGGGGTTAGGGATGGTTAGGGTGAGAGACACAGGAGTCGTAACCTGCACAATGCGGAGCTTCAATCCGCGTGACCCCCCAAAAAGCCCCAAAACCAATCGAAGTGTCACTCGACGGATTCATTCAGACAATCACCACAAAGCAGATCCGCACCTAAAAACCCGAAGACATGAAGGAAGCATGGAAGCCCCCCGTGTTTCCCTCTGCTAGAGTGGCCCCTGTTGCCAAGCCGACAAAAGGGTAGAAGACAATGGAGCCCCAAACCCCCCAAGCCAATGAAGCAACCCCTCTGCAATGTAATTTAGGGGCCTAAATAAGTACCAATACTATTTTGGGGGGTTCCTTATTATAATTGTAGTATAATGGGCCCCAGAACCCTATTCTAACTATTAAGGTCCCCATCTTAATTACGATAGATAGCCCAGATCCTTGCGCCCACTGGTATTCCCAGCCGCAGGTTGTTGCAGGCCTCGGTCATGGCGCCTTGTTCGCGTTGAGCGGTTTCAGGGGCTTAGGGCTCATGGCTCAGAGCCCCGGTTTAGGATTTAGGGTTTAGGGTTTAGGGTTTAGGGTCCTATTGGCTCCGAACCCCTGCGCCAAGTCCTAAGTTCGAATATGCGAGCCTCGCACAAATCCCTTAAAGTCCGAACTTTACTGCTTCTTAGTGTCTGAAGGCGGCGGGGTGACTTGATGCATGAAGCTGCGTGCAGGCTGTCGAGGGTGGCCTAATGCACATGAAGCTTTAGAGGATGGATAAAACAAAACTATAGTACACACCATTCATGATACATAAGAATATGTTCAACCAGGTCTGAGGGAATTCTCGGATCAGTGGACTTAGTCCGCAGGTGTTCATGCTTTGTCACCCAAGCCCAAACACTGAGTACCTGTAGCCCTGTTCAACCTACGAATGCTATCAGCTGCTAAACTACTCAGCTACACTTCAACAACATAAGATAACTTGACCAGTTAAGCTAACTTGGTTTATAAAGATAGCCGGATTAATAAGATAGCTTGACCAAGCAGGGTAACTTGATTATTCTAAGCCGGTCTCGAGGGCCAGGGCAGACTCGAAGTGTTAAACCCACCGCCTTAGCGGTGAATCACGGCAATAGCTTCGCCGGCACTGAAGGCCTTAGCCCTACCTGGGGGATCCCCAAAACCTCCTGTTTTAGGGGCTATACCTTAAAATCAAGGGCTCATGACCTACTATTTTGTAGAGTTTAGGGGATACAGGTAAAGGCTAAAGCGACTTGCCGAAGAGTTTTCAGCACTAATCTTTCAGATTCTTCAGGGCTTAAGCCTAACCTTATATGCCCGCCCGACAGTGCTGTTTAGGGTAATGGTTTACAGTAAGTGCCGCTTGCACCCTAAGCCCTGAACCTATCACGGGAAAGACTGCTTGGAGCCTGGAATTGGAGTAAGCCGATGTCTCAATTCGACCCTTAATTCGATCCGACGCCCGGAACACATCATTCCTCAACTCAAACCCTATGGGGTTTAGGGCCTAGGGACCCTGTTCTAGGCTCTAAACCCTAACAGAGCCCTGTGGCCCATACCCCAAGCCTGTAGCTCCAGGTCGACTGTCGCGGCTCTGGCGGCCTCACGCCCCTAATGCTCAGCTGCAGGCGACAAGAAATCTTGGGGCGATCGGGTTGAGGATCTAGGGTTCCTTACCCAGAGGCTCCGTTGTGGTTCCTTTTTGGGATTACCTTGTAGGAGCCTAAATTCTAAATATAAACCACAAAAAGGAACTACAATAGAGCCTATGGGTAACTCCACGGAGTTTAACCTTTGGTTTTCGGGGCTCTGGGTTTAGGCTGTAACTTAGCGGAGCCCGCAACGTGCGACGCAATGGAATTGGAACTGGATCCGAATTCCACAAACTCGCAGAACCCAAGCTCGGAGTCTCGAAACCTGCAAAAACAACAATAACCATAGGGGGGTAGTCACGGTTCAGAGTTTCGGGTTATGTTCAAGGGCTTCGCTGGCGTAAGCACCACCACCGCCGCCGATAAAAGGTGGCAACAGCAGTGGGCATGGAGAGAATTGAATAGTATCTCATAGCATGAAACTAGCAGCGTCAAAATTCGTACTCGGGCACGGTGATGAAGCTTTCGTCGTTGTTGATGGTACTCTTCCAGATGCTGTACATAGCCACAGGAGGCATACGTACTGGTAACCAGACGCAAAATCCTAGTAGTGATACCTTGAATCATAGCCATGAGTGCATGACAGAACCTTTGCAAAAGAAACAATCTATATATATATATATATATCGAGGATGGCAGGCCTCAGCGCGCTAAAGCATCCAATGCCGTTATTCCGAATTGAGGTGGGTTTGCAGGGTTTGACGGCGTAGACGATTGGGTGTCTCGGTTTACGGAGTTTATGGGCTTATCGTTTCAGAATGTTGTCTGTGTAAAGCTCGAAGGGACCGACAGGAAGAGTATATTCTGACAGGTTTGGCAACACCATCGCCTGCAAGACCTTGCTGGACATGCCCTCCGTCGAAAGCAGCAGAAGACGTTAAAGTTGGGCATACAGAGGATTCGAACCACAGCTCTGCTGTTTCTCGTGTGTCTGTTTTTTGCAGCGGTGGGTTTTGGAGTCCTGGCTACTGTAGGGCAAAGCGTAGGGATTTGGATTTGTCATATGAGCGTTTCGCAGCTCTGCTAAACCCTTACCCTGCGCCCCGGATCGTCACAATTCCAACACATGGTGCCCACTTCGAACTCCCTCTCAACCCACAAAGCCTCTAACTACGCCCTAAACCCGTAACCCGAAAGCTTAGCTGCACGACACTTCGCCGAAGTTGGTTACGAGTGCAAAGGAAGAATCGAAGACAAGACGCCCGGAAGTCCGGGACCCTTTTTTGTTTATAGTCATATAGTACCACATAGAGGCCGCCACCGCAAAATGTCCCGCAAAATCCCGGATACCCCCAAGCTCAGAGCATCTCAGAGCAATCTAAGGATGGCGGATGCGAACGCACAGGATCAGATGGGCTGCAGGCACCTTGGCACAAAGGAGGTCTTTGCATCTGAAGGTCCTCATGGGAGTACCGCAGGTCTTGAAAGGCTGGGTTTCGGCTATAGGCTTGTTTTTCAGGCTTTCTCGACTGGGTTTTAGGATGTCTTTCTTAGGGTTGTACTGACGAAGCCCGATTGTAAGCTGCAGGATGGGACAGTCCCTGAGGTGCAGATTTTTGATGGTCTCGCATGCATAATCAGGGACTTCGTAGTCTTTTGCCAAGTTTCATTCACTGACGTCAGTCAGTAGCGTGACACGAGGGAGATGGAGGTGCTACAATGGGACCGTGTAGGATAGGGTTCTGGGCAAGATCAACTCTTGGCGCATGATGTAGAAGTCCTACTGGGCATCCATGTAAAGCTCTGCATTTTGAGCTTAGCTGACCTAAACCCTAAACCCTAAACCCTAATGTGTGCTACCATGAACTCCCTCTCTTCCTGAAATTTCTCAGCCCGGAGCTCTCAGCAATACCCGAAGTGCTCAAGCTTCAGGCCTTTGGTCTTCGCCTTGGCGAACGATGCGGAAGATTTGGTCGCACCTCTCCTGGATGCCACATGGCTGCTGTTCCATGTCGTTGCGGGCAGTTGCGGGTGGAGTCGAGATAAATTTGTCGTGGGGTGTGAAGCTGAAGACACTTTGTGATTGAGGACGAAACTCCTGCTGGCATCGATTGATGTTGTGTTTCCTCTCCAGTTGATAGCCGGGGAGCTCGTAGCAAGACATGACAGACGCTGCGCCCTCAACCCTAAATCCTAAACCCTAAATCCCAGACCCGAGCCCCAACCCCTAGAACCTAAATTCCAGGCCCGAACCCCAGACCCTGGAGCCCCCTTTTAAAAACACACCCTAAACCGTTGAGCGCTCAGCCCTGTAATGAAGGGGCCTAAACAATTACCTATACTATTTTGGGGCTCCTTCTTGTAATGATAGTATAAATGGGGCCCACAACCCTATTCTAATTATTAACGCCCCTACTATGGAACCCTATTCTAGACCCCTTATAGAGCCCTTGAAGGATCCCGTTAACAAGGAACCCTACACCCTAAGCCCTAATCCCTAA
>CAJNDV010033185.1:81504-93414 GCA_905221635.1 Symbiodinium sp. CCMP2456
GGGGTTTGGGGGTTTGGGGGTTATAGGGTTTAGGGGTTTAGGGTTTAGGGGTTATAGGGTTTAGGGTTTACACATCGTCAAGGCACGGATACAGAGCCTCGCCACATTTAGCAAGAACACCCAGGATCCGCAAACCAATCTTTAGGCGAAGGATCCCTCGGACTGTCGCAGACTGTGTTCCTGCCTTGACACCCCTGATTCCTAAACTTAGTGGCTGAGTAGGTAACCTTTAACCTTTTGGGGCTTATATAATCCTACCATAATTGAACAGGTTAACCTTTTTTGGGCTAGGGTACTCAGCCCCTAAGTAAAACCACAAGCCCTAAACCCCATAAGCTCAACCACACCCAGGGCCTCAAAAGCCTTAAATCCTAGACCCTCAGCCTCGTAGAAGCGCTTGTAATCACCCTGAAGAACTCCAAAGCATTTGTAATAATGGCCTAAAGACTCATCTACATGAATCTGGGGGCTCCGTATTATAATTAGAGTATATTGGGTCCCAAAACCCTATTCTAATTATTAAGGCCCCTAAACCCTAAACCCTTATTTACTTATAGTAGCCCTTATAGAACCCTTTCAGGAGCCCCTTAAAGGAACCCTAAAAGGCCCCTATTCTAATGATTAAGGCCCCTACATTAAGAACAAGGAGTCTGCTCCACTTCCTGGCCCTGACAAGCTCCGCCACCTCGCTGGACCGCCTGATTCAGGCACGGTCACGGCTTGAAGGCTCTACCATCGACAAGCACACGTCACGTAATATATATATATATTATATATTATATATATATATATGTATAACCATAATTATACTTATATGCATTGAGATGTATAGATCCATTATGATATATTGAATCACTGGAAAGATGCAGACAACACAGGCCTAAGCAGCCGTATCCTAATCAGAAGTTTCAGGAGGCATGCCGCTCATTATCGGCTCATGAAACCAGTGCATGTATACATATACAGTATGTGTACATATACACAGATATCATATACGTCTATCTATGTGTACGAATGCAATACCTACGGTGCACGTGGTTGTGCACATGTGTGTCTAGGACAAGCAAGGAAGCTAGCTAGCAAGCAAGCAAACAAATGCATACATGCACAGACAAACGCAACGACAACAAAGTATGAGTGTGTATATGTGCGTAGGTGGTGAAACAGACTAAAAGATTGAGGTACATAGACACAGCAGACTTTATGCTTGAATATCGCTCCTTTCAGATCAAACCTGACAAGTCTTGGCAAGTTCTCACTACACCCTAAACCCTAAACCCTACCGGCATCATGCAGTGTTGAGGATTCGGGTCCGAAGCATTGTTGTTACGCTGCCCTTTCGGAAGGTAAAACCCTAAGCCCTAGACCATACTAAGGTAAGACCCTAAACCCTAAACCATCCTAAACCCTAAACCCTGAACCGACTGGAGGATTTGACTTCAGGATGAAGCTTCGGGTTGGGGGTTTCTTTGTTTAAAATAGCCCATAACCCAGACCCCTCAAATTAGGGTTTCAGCGTGGGTGTGGTTTTCTGTAGTCTTTGGGGCTTCAGGTTCTTGGGCTGAGGGTACCCCGAACGAGATCTGAGAGCCTACGCTCATAGCACAGACCTTCTTGCTCCATCCCTATCTCTGGCACCACAAGCTCCCAGCCCCAACCTTTAGAGCAAGTATTGCAGAGCCAATATGATCGCGTCGGGTTCCTCTTTTTTTGGTACACAGTATACCCCAAAGCCGTATTCTAATTTTCCAGGCCGCTACATAGAACACCTATAGAAATCCTGTAAAGAAAGGAAGCCTCTAACTTACAGAAACCCCGCTCCGATAATTAAAGCCCCCAGATTCTCCTTTGAGCTCAAACCTTAAACCTCAACCCCCCTAAACCCTGAACCCTAAAACCCTCAAGCCCTAATGGTTAAAGCCTGATGAACGGAGCCTTTTGCATTACCTTAAACTTAAACCCCCCTAACCCCTGAACCCTAAAGCCCTAAACCTGATTGAGAGGAACCTTTTGCGCACCCCTAAACCCTAATGGTCAAAGCCTGATGAAAGGAGCCCTTGTGCATTTCAGCAAGCTCAGAGACCATAATATCCTTTAATTAAGGAATATTCCTTAAATTATAGTAGGATCCTTACTATAGTTTAAGGAACATTCCTATTAAGGAATATCCCTTAAATTATAGTAAGGGTCCTACTATAATTTACAGAATATCCCTTAATTAAGGGATATTGGAGTCTCTGGGAGAAGCCTTCTTCCGAGCACAGAGGAGGGCCTGGACATCAACATGCCCTGCCGGCTCGAGCGCTTCTCTCTCACCGGGGCTCTGGCGGCCTTGCCCGGAGTTTACGGTTTAGGGTTCAGGGGTTAGGGGTGTAGGGTTTAGGGTTTAGGTCCAAGGGTTTGGGGTTTAGGGTTGAGGGTTTATGGGTTTAGGGTTTTGGGGTTCAGGGTTTAGCAGGGGGCGGGGGAGACAGAGTGTACGAGAGCCGGGGGATTTCGTGCAGGTTTATATACAGGTTCAGGATTTAAGGGGCGTGTTGCGCTCAGTGGTTTGGTGCTGTGCCTGGTCTGGTGTTTCCGGTTGAGGCTCGTGGGTTCATTTATCTTGAGTTGTTGGCTTGAGCTGACTTATGTTCTTTTGTGTTATCTAGCTTGTTTGTTGTTATTGGTTGTTTGCTCCTTATTAGTCCCGGTCTTGGTTAGCTGTGAGTTTGCTTGACCGTGCGCCTTTCTTTCAAGTAGGAGTTGGCACATGTAGACAGGTAGACAGATTCGACAGACAGGCAGATAGACAGATCGACAGATGGTTAGATGGATGGACCCGTAAATCGATAGATATCTGCATTGGCACATGCACAACCTGATCCAATCTCCTTACGAAGGTAAGAACCCCTAAACCCTAAACCCCGAAACCCCTTTAAGCCCAAAACCGCTAAACCCTAAACTTCCAAACCCCCAAACCCCTAAACCCCAAATCTCTAAATCCTAAACCCTAAACCCTAAACCCCTAAACCCTAAATCTTTAAATCCTAAATCCTAAAGAGCCTTGAGGTTGCTTTTGGGATGGTCACCAACAGGTCGCTTCGACAGCTCTTTTCTTTGGTGGAGCCTCGGCGAATGAAAGTTTTGAAGGGTTTAGGGTTTAGGGTTTAGGGGTTTAGGGTTTAGGGCAAAAGGAGGGGATGGTAGGCTTTCCGTGTTGTAAGGATAATGTGTTACTGTAGGGGCCTACAGAATTGCCAATACGATTTGGAGGCTCCCGATTATTGTAATGTTTTATGATGATAGTATAAAGGGCCCCTATGTTACTCGTTGGAGCTCTAAGGTTGGAGGACTATGTGTTTAAGGTTACACCTTCAGCCCTGACCCCAGGCCCTCCAAAGCCCCCCCCCTCCCCTCCCGAAGCCGAAAGAACCTCAACCCTAAAAGGGTTGTGGCCTCGGGTGACGGTTTAGGGTTTAGGATGTAGGGTTTAATTAAGGAAGCCTAGTGTTGGTCACAGAAGCCATACAACGGTCTGTAGACGGCTTTCGAGTTTGGGGAGTTGCTGCAGGGCTTTGGACCCGGGGTGTCTTTCCGAAGAACCCCGTAGAAAGCAAACAGTGTATGCTCCCGAGAACCCCATGGGAAATACAAAAGCTGCATGAATCCTAAGCCCCCACACCCTAACTACGCCCAGACCCCCAAAAACCCTAAACCCCAAAACCCTAAACCCTAAAACCCTAAAACCCTGAAATCCAAAACCCTGAACCCTAAAACCCTAAACCCTAAACCCAAAAAACCCAAAACCTGGAGATCCCCAAAGGCACCATGCTCTGAAGCCTGAAGCTGCCAGCAATTGGTTCTTACTTCCAGCGGGCTTCTCGAGCCTAGGACATGTTAAGTTGGGGAGTTTAGGGTAGAAGAGGCTTCCATAAAACTTCTATAAGGCATATAGGCCTTCTATAAGGCTCCTATGAGGGTAACTACCCACCTTAAAATGTCCTAGATCGAGCTAGTGCAGCAGTTTGGGCTTAGGGTTTAGGGGTTTAGGGCTCCCCAAAACCCTAAACCTTATACCCTAAACCCGAAACCCTGAACCTTAAACCCTAAACCCTAAACCTTAAAACCTAAACCATGTCTTGGAAGCCTGGGCTGCAAAGGATGGCAGCACGCCCATCCTCGCCGCAGCTGCCGTGGGCAACGCGAAGGCCGGAATGTAGGGTACGTTTTTCTGGGGGAGTCCCTACAGTGAGGGAGCTGTCAGAACATCATACCTTAAGTTATAGATGCTGTAACTTACGGATCTCATCGTTTAGAGGGCCTCATAGTACGTGCTACCCCGGGCTCCTGATGATACGGATCCTAGTATTCGGACTCACAATACGGATCCTGCTCGAATAAGAATCCTCTTCAGATCCATTTTGTCGGGTGTCGGGGCTCCAGTGGAATGTTGGTGTGGTGGGTGATCGTGTCTCCTGAAAAACTTGATGACAGCTCTACTTGGGGGTTTCCGAAAATAGAGGAAATTTTCGGAAACTCCGACTTTGCATTGATTGTCTTGCTGCGGGCTTTGAGGCCTTGACCTTGTGGCGTGCCTGGTCTGCTTTCGCAAATCTTCAGACCACTTGGTCAGAGTTTTTGTCAGCTTTGAACCCGGGGTTTGCGAACTGAAGGCGAAAGGAAAGGTAGCTGCTAGGTATTGGCATTTCAGCATTCGCGTTCGATGGTTCCGTACTGTATCAGACTGGCGTGGGCATTTCAGGTTTCCTAGACTCGTTGAAAAGGAAACCAAAGAGTTTGCGTTGCAGCCCTGCCTAGACATCAAACAAGCAGCCCCACACGCACTGCCGACTATGGAGTGATGTAGCCATGAAACGAGAAGGATCCTTGGCGTCATTACCAGGCCCTCAACCCCAAAACCCGAAACCTCGCACGTCTCGAAACCTCTCCACATCAAGAGGGCAGTTGTCAACTCCGCAGCAGTAGGGGCCACATTAGTGCAAAGAGATTATAGGGATATTATGAGGGAAATTGATAGCAAATTATTCAGAATTCTAGATTGCTACACGTCCCCTTCTGTAAGTTTACTGTAGACCCCTTTACGAAACACGAAACCCCTACAGCTAAAACACAGGTGGTCCAGAATTTGATGTGCGCGGGCGCGGTCACCACGGCTCGCAATGCACGAGGCGACTGGGATGCCACAACATAAGTCCTTGATCTAGATTGTAGTTGTCGGGGGTATGTCGTGGGGTAGAGGGTGGAATGATTTCACAAGGCTTAGTTGGTTGCGGATGTGGTCTCTGGGTTGTTAAGGGTTCGAGGTGAGTTCTGTTGGCCTACTATGATACGTAGAAGTGGGTTTCGCCGTTGTGTAGGGCTTGAGAGATTCGGGGTTCAGGGTTTAGGGCTGAGGAGGAGTTGGAGTAAGGCAGGTTCGGATGGCGCTTGGGACTGCTTGCACAGTTCTGGAGATCGTGCTATGCTGCGGTTCTCGGATTCTGGCTCTCCACGAGTTATCCTAAGAGCTCAAAGGCTCACTCCAAGAGTCCTCAACAACCGACCATGCCAGACCCAAGCTGTAAGCCGGGTGATGCTTTGTGTCTTTGGGCTGGACGCCCATCACACTTTGCGCTACACCCAGAGTTTGCTGCTCTAATTTCAGAATGGTTTCGGGCTTTCTTGGGTGAGACGGGGTGATGAGTTTACACCTAAACCCCAAACCGCAACATTTCGCTCAAACGTAAACCTTGATGAATACGCCAAGTCTTCGATTACATAACCTGTGGCCCATTTCATAGCGCTCCGCTTCCGGCCCGCCGCCAGCTTCCGAAGACGGTCCCAATCCTCAGAGTTTGCCTTTCGAATCAAGGTGTTGGAGGTGTGAAATTTAGGAATGCAGCTTTCAGGGTGTAGGATTTTGGGTTTCGAGCTCAACACAGTCAGGGTTTGGGCGACGGCTTGCTCAGGGATGGACATCCACCAGATTTGCAAGCTGAGCTGCCTACCTGAGTCCGTTTTCACAGCTTATGGTGCACCACTCCTGGAGTAGGCTTGCATAGGTTTTCCAGGATTCGGTGTCTGGGTCGTCCGAACCTGGAATCCCCAATTCGGGCCTCCTTTCTATGAGGGAGGTTCTTTTGGTAGGGCATCCTGCTATTTCATGCTCGTCCTATGTTCCCCACTTCTGCATCCGTTTTTGTTGGCTCCAACTGTTCGCCAGTAGTGGTCCGAAGCATCCTCGAAGAGGATGCTCAAGACTTTCCCACCAGCAGCAATTGAGACCAAAAGCCACAAACCAATATAGAGGCCTAAATAGTTACCAATACTATTTTGGGGGGCTCCTTACTATAATGGTATGTACCCCACAACCTAATTCTGATGAAGAAGCCCCTATATTATCTTCAGTTCTCGCACCTAGTGTTTGAACCTTTGGAACGCGTGCAACCGGGGTTTTGGAAAGCCAAACGCCTGGCTCTTGCAGAAAGGAGGGTGCTTGTGGTTCAGTGAAGGTAGATCCGATACTCAGAGCCCTACGTCCTGAACCTGAAGCAGGATTGTAATAGGGCTCCTATGGCTTTGCGGATGAGGGACGCTCTTCTTGGGTTTCAAGCTCATCCAAGTACGGCACTTCGCTGATCTGCCATGGAGCAGCCCAGTCATGGCTTCTTGTTTTCAGGCCCAAGCAAGCAAGATTCCATGGAAGAAAGCCACCAGGCATCTAGGTCAGAGGACGTGAGATCGAAGCCATAACTGCCGAAAACAAGCCCCTGTGACGTCGTGAGGTCGTCGAGTGACTATGTAGCAGCAACATGACGCGGCCGACACGGCAGCAAAACACAGGAAGCTCACTTCATGTCAGGTTTGGGAAGTCGAGTGTTTAGGGTAACATACTTTGGTACCAGTGTTAAACGATGACGTTCTTGTGTCTGCTCTGGTGTACCGAACAGAGCGAATCTTCAAACAGAAGCTCTTAGGGTACTTGCGGCAGAAACAGACACTCTACAGCCACAAATAGTTGCAACAGCCACAGCACCGCATTCTACCAGCCAGCTGTGCCTTTAAAAGTTTTCATGGCGTCCGCCCCCTAGTTTCAATTTTCCGGCCATGCACCGTGCCAGACATGCAGCGTCCTGCCCTGAGTCCCCTCTGGTGGAGCTTTTGAAGTTAGGGTTTAGGGTTTAGGGTTGTGGCTGGGTTCCATGTCACCCCGGACAACCTAATATTTTGCAGGGTCTGTCAGTGGCTGCCAGGGTTCCAGGGATATGGAAGTGACTTTGACGCGAAGCTGTTACTAGGTGTTGGGGATCATTATTCACTTCTGCTGTAGCAGTCTGAACTAAAGGGGTTATACCCTCAACCCCTACACACCCTAATGCCCTAAACCTTGATTACAGTTTCTCTGGGGCGGGCAGGGACTCGGTTTTGGGGTTTTTATGGCTTTGAGTTAATAAGTCAAGGGGTTTAGGGTGCAGCGTTCAACTTCTATAGGGGTGCGCTAATTTCGACCTATAGGGCCTGTGGTTGGAATGTCTCAGACTCAACCTGACACCCTAAACCCCAAACCCTAAGCTCTTGGGTTTAGGGTTTAGGGTTTCGAAGCTTCGGCGATTGAGGGTTTCAGCAAGCCCCAGAACCCTAACCCTCAACCCAACGTACTTCGACCGGGACCCTCTAGTGCCTTGCCAGATCAGCGTGGCCACAAAGTAGCAAAGGCTGGAAATCCTTAAACACCGCAAACCCCTGATTCCGCTAAGCCCCCAACCCTAAACCGTAACATCAAAGATCTGGCACACCCGAAATGACATATCTTGTGTCTTTAGGATGTTGGGACTGGGTTGTCTCTAGAGTGTTAAGGCATTCTGGAATTTAAGTCTGTTAGGGCCTCAGGGTTTGTTTTGTTTTATTTGCACTTGGGTTTGGGGTGTATGAATCCGGGCTTCGGGGTCTACGGTACGGCGCATCAGGTTCGCTGTCCGCGCCGTTGCGAGGCATTGCCAAGGACCATGGGCGCTTGCAGGTTTCGAGGGTTTCGCATGTGACCCGCTAAGAGGCAGATGCTGCTGCTTACGGATTTCGGATATATGATTTGAGGGGCAGCAATCTAGGGTTCAGGGAAGCTCTGTGCCATTTGAGGAGGTAGGTCAATCTGGTCAGGGTCTGCGGGCTCCCGACGATTTGGCTGTTTCCAGATGCTTCCATCCCTGTTTCTACCAAACGGGTTCGGCATTCGGTTTAGGGCGCTGGCTACAAACGAAGTTGTTCAGCTTTGTTTCTGTTGCTGATGGGGCTTGTTTCGTACCTTACGGTGCTAGGTCACTTGCAGCATACTCGGACTTCTGTTGTCTATATCGGCTGAAGTAAAGATGGTGCATGAAAGCGATTACGAGTTCGTTTACTGTCACCCTCTTGGACTTGCGTAGTTAACCCTGTGCTCTGTCAGCGCTGGTATCTAAACAGCTTCTAGCTTTGACCCCCACCAAGGTTCTGTCGTCCGCTTGCAAGACACAGTATCGATAAAGATGGCCGTGGCTTTGCAGACAGAGTCTGTGCAGTCAGTTTGTGCTCATTTTACTTACACCCTGAAGAATTCTAAGAAGTCCAGAAGCTCGCGAGACTGGCAAGGAGTGCACCGAGGAGCCACGGTAACCGCTGTCAGCCCGGCTCTGCCTTCTTCAACGAGTTGCGGACCCTAAACCCTAAACCCGAAACCCTGGACCCTAAACCCTAAACCATAAGCCGTGGGTAATGAGCGCCACAGGGTATTCGTCAAGTGCTTAAGTCTACAGTTTGGTTGTCACGTTGACGTTGGGGCCCGTTGAGAAGGTATTCCACAACTTCGAAGGGCGGCCGACCACCCAGAGACCGCAAGGACACCACAGCTAAACTGCTACAGTTCAGGAGCGCGGCCAAGAAGGCTTCCTTCAAGTGCTGGCGGGACTTGATCAGGACCCCCAAAATGCTTCCCCTCAGTAGATAGATTTCGGTGCCAAAATGTGGGGCGAATGTACTCGAGTTTGCATTGCTTTTCGAGCCACGACGGAATGCGTAAATACTAGTACGTCACTAGACACTGTGACCAATTGGCTTTGTCCCCAACGTAAGAACAACATAATGTGTGTGTGTGTGTGTGCGCGCCACAAACCCTAAGCCAGAAGACCCAACGCAAACCCTACAAAAACCCGAAACCCTACAAAAACCCTACAAAAACCCTAAACCCTAAACCCTAAACCCTAAACTAAACCGAAAAGACCCCCAACAAAGCGCTGGCCAGGCGCCCCTCATAAGCCGTGGTAACCCTTGGCCACGCACGAGCCGGGCTTTGAGTAGCCGGGAAGCCCTGTTTTTCCTTGGTGGCTGAGTAGGTAACCTTTAACCGTTTGGGGTTTATATACTCGTACCATAACCCTAAACCCTAAACCCTAAACCCTAAACCCTAAACCCTAAACCCTGAACCCTAAACCCTAAACCCTAAACCATAATGAACAGGTTAAGCTCTTTTGGGCTAGGGTACTCAGCCCCTAAGTCTTCCCCAAACGGGTTTAGGATGTAGGGCTCCTCAGAGCTTCGAGAGGGCCTGTCTTGTAGGGTTTACAAGGGTGGTTCATTACCTGGCACTTGAGGGGTCTATAGGGCTTCGGGTTTAGAGCTTTGGATTTGGAGTTCGGGATGTGGAGCCCGGATTAAGAACCCCCCCCTGCCTTAGCAGCCAGAAAGCCTTGCTAATGACCACTCTTATGCCTTCGCGGTCCGGAATATGGTTATCGGTTATACTCTATGATACCCACAACCCTATTCCAAGTAGCAATGCCCCTGTAGTATTGAATCTCGGTCTAGAGTACCCAGTTCTTCAAGGTTGTTCGTGGCAGGGCTTCGGGGTTGGGATTTTCTTATTTCCTTGAAGAGTCTGTAGGTGGTTTTAGCGGGATCATGAGGGTTTGGCTAAGGCTTATTATGGTTTTGCACTGTGGCTTTTTGAAGCGGGTTTCACATCTAAGGTGTTTGTTATAGTTTATGGTGTATTATTCGGGGGCCTTGATCGGGCTTGAGGCTTGTGGCTGTGTCCTACCGTCATCATGGAGAGGATGCAATCCACGACCTATTGAAGCTCGGTGGGCTTCGGTAGAAGTGCGGGTGCTTTGTAGCGAAGCATCCGCAGTTTTGCACGCATGCCGTTGAATTTGGTATCACAACTTAAGGGTTGTTGGGTGACAACTCCGCGGAGGGCCTGGGGGAATCGAATCTCGAATCCAATCTAGTCAAACATCGTATACCATAAGTTAACAGAGTAATATAGGGGCCTGAATAATTAGAATCGGGTTTGGGAGAATATTATACCATAGATAAAACAACGAACCCCGAAACCCTGTTCTAATTATTAAGGCCCCTGCATTAGAAAGCTTCCATCTCCCACAAGCTCACAGCAGGACAACCAGGATTGTAGGCGAAGTATTACGACATGCTCACGACTGCTCGTGGGTTTACGGTTTAGGGTAGTAACCATGTACCCACTTTAGTCTAGTTGGCTTATCAGTTCAGTGGTAGTTCTAGGTTTATGATTCAAGCGCCCGGAGCGACAATCCCTAAACCCTACCCAAAGCGAACAAACCCTAAATCCGAAAAGCCGAAACCCTAAACCCTAAAACCCTAAAGCCCTAAACCGAAGGTTCTAAACCCCGAATGGAGGCCCCAACAAAGGAAGGTCCCGGGTTCGCCCATGTCCGGCTCAGGCCACGCCTCCTCCAGCCAATGTGAACCTGCTCAGTCCGAGAAAGGCGCTTAGGGTGGATTTAAGGGTTTAGGGTTTAGGGCTTTAGGGCTCAGGGGTTTAGGTTTTAGGGGTTTAAGGTTAGGGGGTTTAGGGGTTTAGGGTTTAGGATATATAGTAGCCTGAACAATGGGTAATTGCCATTCCCTGGGGTTCCTCACTACGGTTTGGGATTTTGGGCTGGGGCGGGTTTTTGGTGTTTGCAGTTAGCCGCATCCTTTGTTACTGAGCAATAGAGTCGCTGTAAAGCCAAAGGTTTCAAGTGGCTCGACTGCCACCATCGTACTGAAACTGGCTTCCAAAGCTGAGCAGCCGCAACGGCAGTGGTACTATCAGCACGACTCGTCCTGGTTGTGTTTGCAGTATGCGCAGTAGTTGTCGACATGTTGGCGTATTTATAACATCAACAGACTCGTGCGGCTCTTGCTACCTGAAAGGGCGGATGGGGCGTTGCAAGTGCCACTGTCCTACCACGATTCGTGCTACAAAGTTTGCAACTTCTTGAAAGTTTTGTCTCCCAGCCAATCCCGAATAATTTTTCATAGCTAATCCCAAAGCCGGATGGGACCTATGACCGTCTTGAACTGTCCATTCACTCGAAACTCCTTTTTTTGTTTCAGCTTGGAGGTGTCGGGCTTAGGATCCGCACCTTGTAGCCGTGCTAAAAGCTCGTCAATGGCATGGGTCGGTTTCGCCACTCTCCTATACTTCAAAGACGGGCTTCCACGGTCTGGGATCAAGGGCACTTAAGCAGAGGTGACGTCTTGAACCCTACACTCAAGTTCCCACTCCGATACCTCAAAACGCGAAATCCCCAAAAGCGTCATCAGTAAACCCTTGTGCAATCGCTGAACCCGTCAACCCGCACTGTCCAGGCGTGTCTCAAGACATGCCTGTCTCCTTGCAGCGTGTGACGAACAAGGCATGTCCGGGCAAGACTGTACATACAAGAGGGTCTATTCAAAACAGAGTTCTATAATAAGGGTTGCTATACGGCGCCTAATCAGTGAGAGCAGTGTTTTGGTGTACTACCGTATGGCTCTATAGTCGTAGGGGCTAGAGGCATATCCTGGGTAAGAGAGCCTCTGGGTTTAGGGTTTAGGATTTAGGGTTTCGCTCTCTCACTCTCTCTCTCTCGCTTTCTTTCTTTCTTTCTTTCT
>CAJNDV010033185.1:93443-111760 GCA_905221635.1 Symbiodinium sp. CCMP2456
TCTCTCTCTCTCTCTCTCATGTTTTTTAGAAGTAAGCTCGCAACCGCATCTGCCGGCCTACGTTGCCTCCCAGGTTCTCTCCGGCTTTTGTTGCCATAGATATCCATCGATATCAACTCTGTGCGTTGGTGGCGCACCTGCAAGTTCAAGGGCATCATGCAACCCCGATCGGGACACAGTGTGGTCGCTGGGGCGCAGCAATCGCACCCGCCTCGCCCAAGTCAAGTGCCCAATCCTTTGAATTCTTTGCGGCGGGGATAGCTGGCAGTCCGCCGAAGCTCATCTCTGTCGTGTGCCGGAACATGTCAGCTGGGATGACGGCACTCCAGTGGGGACTTTGCTGTTCCAGCCATATCTTCAGCCGAAATACGGGCGCTTCATTGCATCGGGTACCAAAACTATTTAAGGACGCCCAAACGAAGGTTGGGTTACAGGTGCCGCGCCGCATGATTGGGTGACCTTCAATTTTTTCCGCATGCTGCGGCCGTGTACTTTTCTGTCGTGTGCTTGACGTCCACACATTCGGTAGCTTCCAGCTCATGCTGCAGCGGCTTGGCGTCAGCAACTGTTTGCCAGACCAGAGCTCTCTTGAAGTAGCAGTTGACACTTATTTTGCGTTTGCCAGCCTGAGGCTCCAGTTCCTCCGTTGCGACAACTGGGGCTTGCCGAGCCCACGCTGCGTTGCCGCATGTCCCTCTTCGCGGTGGAGCTGAAGTGCAAGCTTCGGCTTCAGCTCAAAATGTGCTAATGGGACGCTCGCCTAACAACGAACTCCTCGATGCAGTGCAAGACCCAGTCAAAACCGACACAGAAGAAGAAGCGCCGCACGCGGGTCACCGCGCATGGACGTCCCTACTCCACGGAACGCGGGAGCCATTCAACGAGGAATTCCGAAGAATCTTCATTTCCAAGCCTCCCAGGGCGGCCGTCGTCAGCCGCTATTTGGTTGCCTACCTGATCAAGTTCCCGGAAGATCGAGTGCGGCAAGTCCTACCCGATATCCATCGGATGACTCAATCCCTCGCGACGAAAGCAAGCTGTCCTTTCCACTGGGCCTTCTTCCTGTGAGGCTCCTAACTAGCTTGTCTTAAATGGGTTCCTTGATTCAAGTGAGTCCCTCAAATTCCCATACTCCCATTTCCTACCGAGCGTCTCCGGGCGGTCTAGGGCTGTTGAGGAATCGCTTGGGAGTTGTTATGAAGGCTCGGATACAAACCCCTAGTACCTAGACCCAAACCCTGAGATCCATTCCCCCATTCCCTACTAAGAACCGGGGAGCTCATAAGTTGGGGTCGTTGGCGTTCACCAGGACGAGCAGTGGTAGGGCTGCAGTCAGTTTGCACAGGTTTTACAAGGGTTCTATGAAGGGTGTATCTTCACAAGGGTTCTACAGGTGTTTATGGCTTTGTGGGGTCTATGGGGCGTTATGGGGCTGTGTAAGGGTGTTAATACCCGTCATGAAACCCTTGCTTGCTATCCCCCCTTTTTAACAGCCCTCATTGAGTCCGGTCTACTCATCCAACGCCCAAAACCCTGTGATTTGGGTTGTCTGGGCTCAGACGGCCAGTTTTGGTCTCCGGGCTGGTGCATCTTAACATAGTAGATGGTTACATTGAGTACATAGGGACCGTATGGGATGAGGTTATAGCTGCAATAGCAATTCAGACCTCTGTATTGGACTGTTCAGTTTCTTTGATGCAGCCAAAATGCCAATTTATGGCATCAACTTAGCTTCAGACTTTTCTTGCAACCTTAGACGAAACTTCGGGACTGACAAGCTGACAAGCTTTTACGAAGCCAACTGTTTCCAAACCCCGAAAGACCATGAGAATCCAGTCCATTTGCCCCATAAGCCCTAGATCACATAGCGGTTCAAGAAAAGCCAACGATTCTTCAACGCACAGGGCAATAACCCTAAACCCTGAACCCCAAGCCCTTAACCCTAGACCTTGAGCCCTAAATCCACAAACCCTAAACCCTGTAGACCCTTAGCCCGAAATCCACAAGCCTAGCCCGGTAGCTCTCCCTCGAAGCGGAAGGATCTCGAAGCCTGGGCCAATGGCTCAGCTGTCCGAGGTCACGTTTTCACCAGGCAGTGATGCGGAGAGTTATTGGGTTTTTGGGAGTTTCTAAGTTTAAGAAAAAGGGGCCTTCAGGATGACCTATACTATTTTTTGGGGGGGTCCTTGTTATACTTATAGTATAATATACCACAAACCCTATTCTAATTATTAGGGCCCCCATAGTAGGGAGTTTAGGAGTTAGGAGGCTTAGGGTTTAGGGCGTAGGGAGTGTAGGACTCAGGAAGTTGGGGAGTTGTGAAATTAAGGAAGTTTAGGGTTTAGGGAGCTCAGGGTTGAGTAAGGGTGGAGGGCTTCGGGTTTCAGGGCTTTCTGATTCTCGTCCTTTTATAGAATTGTTGAGTTCTATATGTTGTAAAATACGTAGCAGTATGCCCACATCGTTCCTACAGAAAGCTGGTACAATGTCCAACCTCACAATCCTGAGGGCCGCTGTGTAGTCCTGATACTGAACCCTGAACTCTACGCTTAAACTCTAAACCCTAAACCCTGAAACTACTGGTATGTCATCCGTCCTTGGGGCGTGGAGAACGGAGGGATTTTCTCTGCGAGGTAGATGCCGGAGCCTGAAACGCTAGATCTTGCAATGCCCAATCCCTCGCATAAAAGCCGAAAACTACTATAGTCAAAGTTGCCTGTGATACTCCTAGTCAACAATACGCCGAAACCCTATCGAAGGCCGCTCTAGCAATTAAACCCGTTGCAGGTTCCCCACAGCCCCAATGGCTTGGTAGCTTTAGGGTAAAGCACAGGGTAGGTAGAACTGAGACCGGGAAATTTCCTTGAGAGTTCAGGATTGAGTACAACGACCCCCACATGAGAACCTTGGCCTGTAGTCCAATGGCCAGCCCCTAGACAGTAGCTCAGCAGGGTTCCTCCGGGCTGAGCACCTTGAACCCCAAACTTCCTCAACACGAAGCCCTATGCAGGGCCGCAGCAGAGCCGTACACGGTGTCTCCGACGAGGCATTTTGGCCCGGATCCCCGGACCTCAGACGAGCTGCGAGTTGTTTTAGGATGTGTTATAGTTTAACCGCACAGTGACTGTAAGAGGATTACTAACTTCTCTACACCCAACCCTACCCAGACAATGGTGCCCCGAGATATTGCCTGAAGTGTTTTTTGATTTGGGGTTTGCAGCACTGGGCGCCATGGGGTTGGATGAGTGCCGGTAAGCTCCACGGCCCATTCAGGTTTTTGATGAAAGCCCCTATCTCACATCCAGAGACGACTTGGAAACCGCTTAGGGCTTCAGGGTTTTACGATTGTGCGGGTTCAGGGTTTAGTGGTTTATAGGGTTTAGGGCTCAGAGGGTTTAGGGGATCATAGGGCATACCTTCAGTTCAGGCCTTTCAGTTGACAAGTATTTCGGTGGAGGTCTCCCTAACCCAGAGACTCCAATATCCCTTAATTAAGGAATATGCCTTAAACTATAGTAGGATCCTTACTATGATCTAAGGCATGTTGGAGTCTCACACCCCAGCCCTCGATCCGATCCCCCAGCTCCCCGAAGGCGTGAAATCTTACGCCTTCTCGAGAAGCTGGAAATCCTATATGGGAGTTTCCGAAATAGGGGGTACCTTCTTTGGGGGTCCTTATAATAAGGATCCTACTATTTAGGGTACTGTATTGGCGTCCCCTATTTTCGGAAACTCCCATATAACCCCCTAAACCCAAATCCCTCATAGCACCCAAAATAGCTGTAAATCCCAGACTCCTATATCCCTCATACTAACCCTCAACCCTAGACCCTCCTAACACCCCGAATACATAACCCTTAACCATCATATATCTCAGAACACCCCATATAACTAACCAGTGATATAAGCCCTTCAACGACCGCACAACCCTTCAACCCTAAACCCTCATAGGACCCTAAAGCCCTGCAACCCTCATCCTAAACCCTAAACCCTAAACCCTAAACCCTCAGCCTAAACCCGGCAGTCTCGGCTTTGCTGAGGCACTGGCGCAGAGGCACCGGACGGTTGGAGCGCAGCCACCTCGGTACCTGGGGGTTTCCGAAACTAGGGGACCCTAATATAGCACCCCAAATAGTAGGATCCTTATTATAAGGACCCCAAAATAAGGTACCCCTTATTTTCGGAAACTCCCACCTTTTGGGGGTCTCTGAAGATTAGGGAAGGGTTTGTGTAAGGGTTCTAAACGGTTGCATAAGGGTATAAAGGTGTCGCGGGGGGTTTTAGCATGAGTTTCCACAGTGGTTGAAGGTTGTAACAAGTGTATATGGGTGTGTGATAAGGGGTTTTTGCAAGGGTTCTATATCGGTACTTTTGGGGTTTTAGAGGCTCTTTCTTGGAGTCTCTTAAGATTAAGAATAAGGGTTTTCCCAAGGGCTTATTGGGGGTTGCAACAAGGGATAAGGATTCTTATAAGGATCTATTAGGGTCTCTAAAAATGAGGGATAAGGGCTTGACAAGGATTTTCTTGGGGTCTCTGAAAACTAGGGAAAAACAATGGGTTCGTCTTTTGGGCTTTTCAAGGTTTTCGAGTCTTTTTTGGATGGCCTTTTGATCAACTTTCCTTCGGCCCCGCGTCAGAGGTAGAGGCACCAAAGTATCGAGTAATGGGGGCCTTGATAATGTTACCTGTACTAGTTTGAGGGATCCATAAAAGGTTCTATAAGAAATCAAGAAGAATAGGGCTTTTGGTGTATATCAGACTATAGTATGCTATAGTTTTAATAAAGAACCTCCGAAATTGTATAGGTAATTCTTAAGGAGCCTATATCATAGGAGTCTAGGCAGCTGCTGGTGGCTTCATTCCTCTGCAAACTGTGCCATTACTGGTTCTACTCTCGCGTAGTTCGAGTGCGCAGAACATGCAAAATCGGATCTGGGCCCTGCAAGTGGGGTTTAGGGTTTAGGGTTTAGGGGTTTAGGGTTTAGGGGTTTAGGGTTTAGGGTTTAGGGTTTCGCTACTTCGCAAGCCTCTGGTCGAAGTTGTTCGGGCCATCTTCGTCCACCAGGCCCTGGAACAAAGCCATACCAGAAATCGCCTAAGTTTAGGCATCCCTGAGCTGCAGAGGCCTGATTCAAGACAGTCTTCCTTCAAGTTGTCCCAGTATAGAGCCCCCAAAGCCGTAGACTAATCATTCTGGCTGTTAAAAAGTCATGTAGCCTATAGGCAGGAGAGTCATAGAACAAGCAGAAGAAGGATTATCTAGCGTTATGTTAATTCCCAAGGCCACTGTCGCACAAGGACCTCTCGCAACTCTTAAAAAAGAAAACCCTTTCAAAGAGCCCTTCCTTCGAGGCTCACTTTGTCTCGACGAGCGGCCGCTCACTCAGGGAGGATCCCCCAAACGCTGAATTATGTAGGGCCGTTTAGGGTTTAGGGTTTAGGGTTTAGGCTTTGCTAAGCAGAGCAGGGTATGGAGCCTGCGTTCTCCCGAAGACGGGAGGGTTGCATAAGGATTTCATGCAGAGTCTTACAAGGGTTTCAGAAATAACTCGACGAGGGTTCAGGTTTTGTACAGCATTTATACGGTTTATAGGGGCCTGAAAAATGCGACTAGGCTTTGGAAGACATAAACCCTAACACCGGCACACCAAAAGTACTCATGTATCCCAGTTGGAGTTGTATAGTATCTGTTCCTGGCTGGCAAGCGGTGGCAAGCGGCTCAATGCGGTGGACAAGGCATTGCACGCTTTAGGGCAGTGGGCTATCTTAGACTTAGGGCGCGGTCAAGACCCTAAGCAGATCACAGTTGGGAACACCCCGGCCACGCAAGGCGGTCCGAGTTTGGATCGAAGACTACCCCTCGAGCTCTCGAACCCTAAACTCGCCCCGAAAGTCCTAAAGCCCTCACCCAAAGCCGTTCAGCTTGGGCCCACGGCTCACCGAGGTATGAAGTCGGGTGGGTCTCCGAACCAGGACGGGGGGTTCTGTGAGGGTTTAGGGTGGGCAGAGGTTCGTCGTTGAGTTTTTGATAGACCCTAAACCCTAAACCCCTAAACCCTAAACCCTAAACCCTAAACCCTAAGACCCTAAACCCTAAACCCCTAAACCCCTCTTTTAGGGCTTCTAGGGTTTAGGGCTTCAGATCCAGAGCTTGTCTCGTATTTGCCCTATCGGTTTTCTGCCGTGGCTGCAGAAGACTCTGGGTTCTAGGGCTGCGGCTTAGGGTTTAGGGTGAGGTTTAGGGTTTGGGGTTGAGGGTTTAGGGTTTTGCGGTTTAGGGGTTTAGGGGTTTAGGGTTTAGGGTTTTGGGGTTTTGGGGTTTTGGGGTTTAGGGTTTAGGGTTGTGGAAGTCTTGGGCTTTCAGGCACAGGACAAGAGGCTCGCTGGCTAAATTTCGAAGTGACCCACGTGACCTGCCAAACCACCAAAATTTAGGGTTTAGGGTTTAGTAGGGAGGCGAAATTGAGAGCGAAGTGTACGAAGTTGTGGACACCTCTATTTCTTTATCGGTGGCGTCGTGGAGACATTCGAGACATTCCGACTGACCACTCACCAGTGTTGGGTTCTACCCTTTTGAAGTAGGGGCCCCAAGCTGCTAGTTTCTAGACTTTAGGATCTTATGAGAAGAGTGAAAGGCAAGGCAGCTGTTGTGACGGCAGGTTAAGGGTTTTCACTTGCGGCACCACTTCCAACCACCTGTGCACATGTTATTTTCCTAAATTGAGAACCCCGAAATGCGAAGCACTAAACTCGCAGAGGGGCACATGTTGGGATTTGGAGATCGTCGGGCATGCCAGGCACAATCGTTTAAATCGCGAAGACTCAGGGAGGTCTTAAAGTCGAACTGCCCCCGAATTCCTGTTTAGGCTTTCCGGTGTAGGGTTTAGGCAGTCTCGTTCCTTTGTGACGTACTAGCGACTTAATCCGATGAGCCGGCAGTGGCTGCAGGAACTTGAGCCCAAAACCTTAAGCCTTGAACCTAAACCCGAAGCACTATAGAACCCAAGCTCTGAGCAACAGGACGCCTACTCCTTCACCTTCCTGGATCATGGTTGGATCTTGAGCCCTCGCCCCAGCAACAGGGTTCCGGGTTTAGGGTTCAGGGCTTTGTGGCTGTGGGTCCAAGGCCCTTTAGTTGAAACTAGTGTACTGTTATCCGATTCAGAACCCCCTGCTCCTTGAAAAAGCCATACAACAGAGATCCTCATGTGGGTAGTTCTCTAAATTAGGGTCCCGTTTAGGGTCCTTTCTATAAGGGTGCCGTACTATATTGGGGACCTAATAGCGGACCCGAATTTAGAAAACTACCCATGTGCAGGCCTTGAATAAACGGGGGCTCGGCCTATAACCAGGGCTGTATCTTAGAAACCCGGAGCTCTAGGCCCAAGACCCTAAACCCTAAACCCCAAACCCTAAACCCTAAACCCTAGAAACCCGGAGCTCTAGGCCCAAGACCCCCAACATCTCCGGCCCTTAGAGCCAGGCCTCGGCATACGTCGTTAGGGGTTTAGGGTTTAGGGGTTTAGGGTTTAGGGTTTAGGGTTTAGGGTTTAGGGGTTAGGGGTTAGGGGTTTAGGGGTTAGGGTTTCGGGGTAAGCAGCGTTCTCAGCGTACATCCCCCATGTAAAGAGAAGCTTGTACCAGCGTAATATGTCTCACGACATCGAGTAAAGCCACCCATTTTATGGAGCCCTGACAGGAATCCCATTCCCAGAAGTCCCTTCTTGCGAGTAGTATTCTTGTACACCTTAAACCACCCCCTCCCACAGAGCCCGTTTAGCAACTTGAAGAGACCTCATCCTAAAATCCTTGAAACTCCTAAACCCCCAAGCCCCTAAACTAAAGCCTCCAAAAGACCTAAACTAAATCCCCCAAAACCCTTAAACTAAATCCCCCCAGAACCCCTAAACTAAATCCCCCAAACCCCTGAACTAAATCCCCCAAAAGCCCTAAACTAAACCCCCCAAACCCTTAAACTAAATCCCCCCCAAACCCCTAAACTAAATCCCCCACAAACCCCTAAACTAAATCCCCCAAAAAACCCTAAACTAAATCCCCCCAAAACCCCTAAACTAAATCCCCCCAAAACCCCGAAACTAAATCCCCCACAAACCCCTAAACTAAATCCCCCAAAGCCCCTAAACTACCCCCCCAAAAAAAAACCAAACTAAATCCCCCAAGCCCTTTTTTTCGGGTAGACGGATCCTTTTTGGAAGGCATCGCTTGCGATGGACACGGAGAGCACGGCGAGGCTGAGGGGGTTTTAGGGGTGTTAGGGGGTTTTGGGTTTAGGGTTTCAGGGTTTAGGGTTTAGGGTTTAGGATGTATGGTTTAGGGTTTAGGATTTAGGGTTTAGGGTTTAGGTTTAAGGCCTTGGCTTCTAAACTCATCCCGCAACTTATGGTCCTTCTCAAGTTCCCTTAAGGGATCGAGGTTCCTCTAAGTTTAGGATGCAGGATCCCTGAAGTGTTGTGAGATTTAGGATCCCGCAAGATGGCAATTTGGGATCCTGGACGTTCATTTCGGAGGTAGGGTTCCTAAGGTTCTGTGGGATCTGTAACCATTAATATCATCGCAGGACAGATCAGGGGACGGATGGGCCTTGCATTGCTAGCAGACATCACAGGAGCCGATAGTGAGGTTATCACCGTGTGCTGCTATGCAAAAGATTGAGAATCCTATCAAGAAGACCATCCTGAAGCGAACCTACTTGGAGGATCATGGGACTTAGTAACTAAGGTTATAAATAAGGTAACTATAATTATGACCCCCATAAGGGTACTTATAACCTTACTTACTAAGTCCCATGATCCTCCCAGCAGCTTCCTTCAGACCCACAAGAACCCAGGGCCCTTAACGAGGATCAGGCCAGGCAAGGTAGTAGGATCTTTAATGCAATGTAGTTTTCAACACCCTTCTAGTTAGAGACCCCATGGGGTTTAGGGTTTAGGGTTTAGGGGTTTAATTAGGGTTTATAGGGTTTAGGGTTTAGGGTTATAACCTCTATTCCTGGATTCAGTATTGCTGTGTTCTCTGCCAGGTTATTGCCGAGCGTGTGTCGCGAGTTCTGCCGCTTTTCTTCTCCGCGAACATGGCGGAGAGCTCGGACCCGGAAGAGGCTGCACGATTTGGGCGTTTCCGGAAATAAGGGGGAACTTATTTTGGGGTCCTTATAATAAGGATCCTACTATTTAGCCCTGTTTTCGGAAACCCCCATTTTGTAGTAGGAACTGAAGTTATACTGGGGTTCCTTGTATGAAGCCTATTATTTTGAGGGTTATGGGGCCATGTAGGAAAGTACAGGCCTTGTTTTGTCTGTTCAGTGTAGTGGTAGTCTGTGTCACCCGTAGCCCTTTTTGGCTTACCGTAGCAAGGCCCCGCGAGCCTAAAAGTCCGCTGCATGGTAGCGGAGTGCTGGAACCGCAGAAGAGCGGAAAGCAGTGCTTCGTGGTCTGTGGTGGTTCCTACGAGGAGATAGGGGATAGCCGCTTGGATCCTGGAACGGCTTCGGCTCAGAGCTGCATCAGCTCGGGCCAGGCTTAGGTGGGTCCACCTCCTTCGTTACCTTTGGAGGCTGAGGAGGTTGCAGAGGCTTTGGGCCACTGTAGGCCAGTACCTGCAAGGGCGTTCGGGCCCGGTGCTGGGCCGGCTGTCCCGGTTCTACAAGAACCAGTGAAGAGATGTCTTCTCCTGGAGGTAGCCCCACGGCCGGAGGTCCAGGGAGTGCTGAGATGCTCTTGGGTCAGATTCTGCAGCAGATGCAAGCTGGGATGATCCAGATGAGCGCGGATGCCAACCGGAGGTTTGAGCTACTTGAAGCGGCCATGCGCGAGCAGGCCGTCGCGTGCCGAGCTTGTGTGGAGGCCCAGACTAAGACCCTTGAGTCGCTGGCGAAGAAGAGCAGCGTCGTGGACATCAAGGGCGTGGGAAAGCCAGAGATGCTTAAAGGACCCCACGAGGACGCGCGGAAGGTCTGGAAGACCTGGAGCTACAAGTTCGAGAGCTGTTTCAGCTCCCAGTCCCCTGCCAAGGGCGCAGGCAAGACCGAGCAGCCCAAGGGTGGTGGCAACCCGGACAAGGCGAACGGTGGAACCGGCCAACCGCCAGCGGCCAGCCAAAGAGACCAAAGGAGGAAAACCGCCGAAGGGAAAAGGAGGAAAAGGCGGCAAAACCGGCCGAGGCGGTAAGGGTGGTAAGAAAGGAAAGGCCCATGCCTTTGAGGGCGAAGGGGCCGAGGACCAGGGTGGCCAGGGGAAGAATGGCCAGAAGAGGAGACCGGCGACGGAGAGCTCGGCCTTTTGCGCGTCCTGGGGCCAAGTGTCGACTCGACACTGAGCTTACCGGCGCCGGCCAAAGGGCAGATCTGTCGTCCTGCCTTTGGCCCGTCTTCGTGGGCCTGGTCTCAGCCTTGGGAGGTTGCTTTGGCACAGTGCGCCGTGGGCAAGGAGAACACCGGAGAGACCATCTACTGGTGCCCCGCCCCATATGCAAAGGGCAGAAAAAGAGGTTCAACGCCCAGTGGTCCAAGGTGGGTTCTGAAGGACACCCTAAGAGCCCGACTACTCCAAACACCTTCCTGAGCCAGAGGCTTCCGAAGAGGAGTCTGGCGACTCCGAGGAAAGCTCGGGCGACGAGGAGGAGGAGGAGGTAGAGGTCCAGCCGGAAGAGAAGGCTGAGGATCCTGAGGGCAGCGCTTGGGAGGACGCCCGGCGAACAAGCGGCCAAAGAAAGACCCTCAAGGGCAATTTTGCCAGGGTGGAGCCCGAAGGCGACCTCCGCAGCCACCGCTATGGTCAAGGAGCCTCGAAGGAAAAGAAGTCTCGAGGCACTTCACCAGTACCAGAGGAAAGCCCACCGTCGCCACGAAGGGCAAAGAAGTCTCGACGCACTTCTCCGTCGGAGGAGAGCCTACCTGCGGCACCTAGGTCCAGCAGACAGGTTTACATCCCACCGCACAGGCGGGAGTTGCGTGCCAAGTCGGGTGCGGTGGACCCTAAGGGGACAAGGCCTGCAGAGCCACCGGGCCACCGCCCAAAGCCTCAGCTCGTGGCCGCTCGCCTCTGCCACGCCGTCGCTCGGCCCAGGAGACAAAGGATGAGGCAGAGAGATACCTCAACCTAAGACGCCGCCGCAACCCAAGACTCCACCGAAGGCCTCGCTTGGAGGCCCAAGGCTGCGTGGGAATTTTGGGTAAAGGACACCCCACGCCGGGTGAAGGACGACAAAGAGCCGGAGCCGAAAGCTCCCGAGAAGTTCGTCCCGCCACACAAGAAGCCGAGGCAGGGGTCTCCGAAGGCGGCACAGCGAAGGAACCGGAGCCGAAAGCTTCCGGGAAGTACGTTCCTCCGCACCTTCGGGCGAAGCAAGGAGGCCTAGCGTCGTCTTCGACGCAGGCCCCGGCGTACAGCGTGTCAAAGGCGTCTCGCTCGGTGCTCTTGGGCGAGATGCTGAGCGCCCGTGTGGCCCGCAGGGAAGACCTGAACAAAGCCCTTGACGACCTTCCCGAGGGCGACCCTGCGCGTGAAGTGACCGCCGCCGAGATCAAGGAGCTGGACATCGTGATCAGGAACGTAAAGGAGGAGCAGCGCGCCACCAGGAAAGGAGAGAAGGCCGGCCACAGTAGCCGGCAGGAGCGCGACAAGGAACAGATGGGGGGCAGGCTTGCTTACCTCAAGGACAGGTCCAGGAAGCGTGCCGCAGAGCACCGCTTAAAGACCCAAAGGGAGAGGACAAAGTCCAACCTCTCCCGTCAGCTCACCTGGGCGCGTCGCTTCGACCAGCCAGGGGCTGGGAGGAAGACCCAGGTCTTTCCCCTGACCGAGAAAGAGCTTAAGCACGAGATGGCGGCTGCACCGCTGTCCCGCCACGCGAGGACTGCCTTGCTCGAGGAGGACCCTTACGAGGAGCTTCCTGCCGCCGTCAGAAACCAAGGTCACCCCGGCCAAGAAGAAGGCCAAGCACAAGAAGGAGCGGAGACGGGAGAAGCGGAAGAAGGCCCGTGTCGGCAACCTGGCCGCTTTCTCCAACAGCTCAGAGGGCCGAACGAAGCCCGGAGCAGGAACCGACGGCTGGACCCGTATCGACTTCGTGGTCGACTCAGGGGCCAGCGCCACGACGCTCCCTCGGAAGGTGCTTGGGGAAACGACGGTCCTCAAGGCCCCGGTCGGGTACCACAGCTTCCGGCTGGCTGACGGAAGCCTGGTGGAAAACGAAGGGACCTTGGAGGCAAAAGCCTGGCTCCTGGGCGACGAGGTCTTGGAGCTCAAAGCCTCTGTGGCTGCGATCTCTCAAGCCCTCTTGTCGGTCGGTCAGGTGACGTCGAGGGGCAACCGGGTCGTCTTGGGACCCAAGGTCAGCTACCTCGAGACAAAGGCGGGGAAGAAGCACCGGATCTTCCTCAAGAATGGTGTCTACGTCCTGCCAGTGTGGATGGACACCTCGAGCAAGCTGCTAAGCTTGAGCGCCCACCCTTCGTGGGGCGGGGCTCTCGCCTGTAAGACCTGCAATTGTGGGGGCAAAGAGCCGTGTCGGCTCAGGCCCCCCCCCCCAACAAACCCTTTCGAAGGAGAAGGGGAGACTGTTGAGCCCGAGTCTTCTGAAGGGAGAGCTGCGGCCTATGCGGGCCCCAGCTCTACCTAGTCCCGAAAAGGTGGAGGCACACTACGTGAGCCATATACCTTACAGAGCTTGGTGCTCTCACTGTGTGAGAGGCCGTGGGAAAAGCTTTGCGCACCGTCGGGTGAACAGGCCTGGTGACCCGGAAGAGGTCCCAGTTGTATATATAGACTATGGTTTCTTCGGCCCTTGGCGAGCTTCTTTCGGATGCTGTTGGTGGCGCCCAAATGCCTGTCCTGGTGGTCCGCGACCGCAAGAGCAAAGCTTTGTTTTCACACCTGGTTCCCTCAAACAGAGTAGAACACTTTTATCCTGAGCATGCTTTGGCTCGGGACATTCGGTTTCTTGGATACCCGAGTGTGGTCCTGAAAAGCGACCAGGAGAGCTCAATAAAGGCTCTCGCAGAAGCTGTGAAGAACTCGTTCGCTGCCCGAGAAGGTGTTCGAGTCCAGCTGGAGAACTCGCCTGAGGGCGACGACCATGGGAAGAGCAATGGCGAAGCCGAGGCCGCTGTTGAGATCACCCAAGGTCTGTGCCGCACCTACAAGGATGCCTGTGAGAAAGGCCTAGGCGAGAGGATACACCCCAAGTCTCCACTTTTGGGCTGGTTGGTGGAGCATGCTGGCTGCATGTACACCCTTTTTGCCCACGACGAGACTTTGAAAGATGGGCTTACGCCCTTTAGGCACCTCAAGGGGCGCGACTGGGCCGTGGCCCTACCTGCTTGGGGTGAGACCGTCGACTACCGGGTGTGCACTAAGCACAAACTCGAGGCCCGGTGGCAAGTCGGAATTTACTGTGGGGTGCGCTTGGGCACCACCGAGAAGATTGTCGCCACAGAGGATGGCGTGGTCGTTGTGCAGTCCATCCGCCGCAAGCCGAAAGAGCTGAGGTGGGATGCCGAACTGTTCAAGAAGGTGAAGGGGACGCCGTGGGCGCCATCACCCAAGAAGGCAGCACGTCCGCACGAAGCTTTGGAGCTTCCAGCTGCCGTGGCTATAGAGCCCGAGATGCCCGACGAGGTGGCCACAGACGTCGAGGCAGGGCCTAAGCCCGAACTCCTCAAGAGAGTCTACTTGAGGACGCAAGATCTCGAGAGACATGGTTATACAGCCTCGTGTCCGGCCTGCGATCTGATCCGCGCTGGCATTACGAGGGAAGGTGTAAACCACAGCGAGTTCTGCCGCAACCGTGTCGTCACCGAAATGGCCAAGACTGAAGAAGAGGGTAAGAAACGGCTAGCTGCGGCCAAGCTGAAGGAAACCCCTAAGTCGCGGCTTCGGGTGGGTGAGTCCGCTGAGGGCTCAGACCCGCAAGCTTCAGTCCCGGTGGTCAAGCGAACCACTACAGGGGGCCCCTCCATTGAGGAGGCGCAGGCTTCAAAGAAAGTCAAGGCTGAAGAAGCCAAGCGAGCTCGTCTCGATCCAGGAGGCTCTAGTGCTGGCTCAGCACAGGCCCCGGTCCGGGAGGCGAGCCGTGAGGTCTCTGAGCCGCCAGCCTCCGAGCGGTCGGCCCCCTCCAAGCGGCCTCACGAAGGAGGCGGAGGCGACGAGGACATGGTCCTAGATCTTATCCTGTCGCTCCGTTCTGGGTATCTAGCTTCGGTGGCTGGAGACCCTTATCCTGTATGTGAAGAAAGGTTCGACACAGATGTCTACGAGAAGTTTGAGACGTCCTATTGGGACGATGTGTCGGGGAAACCACTTCGTCCAGAGCTTGTACAGGAGGCTCGAAAGGAAGAGGTTTCAACCATCAAAGAGATGGGGGTTTGGGAAGTGATTCCCAGGCCTAAGGGAGAGAAGGTCATATCCACACGGTGGGTTGACATCAACAAGAAGGACGAGGCGAACCCAAAGTATCGCAGCCGCCTGGTTGCGCGTGAGCTTAAGAAGCGGTATCCTGGAGGAGTCTCTCAGGATGTCCACCAGCCTTCGTGGGAGGACTTCTATGCTTCTATGCCGCCAATCAGCGCACTGCGTGTTCTGTTCGCCCTCGCCACAAGCAAGAGAGCACCGGACCTTGAAGGGAAGATGCGCGACCTTCCGAAGGATCAATGCTTGGTCTTTCTGGATATCAAGAAAGCGCACTTCTGGGCCGATGCTCGCCGCCGATTACTCATTGAGCTGCCCGCGGAGACTGGAGTCGATACCTCCAAGTATGTTGGACTTCTTCGCAAGAGCCTTTATGGCACTCGCGACGCTCCAGCTAATTGGGAGGCGACCATCCTGCGAGTTATGACTCAGTTGGGTTTTGTGCGCGGCCGCTCCAATTCTTGCTTGTATTATCATCCTATTCGGGAAATCCGGGTGGAAGTCCACGGAGACGATTTCACTGGTCTGGGTGCCAAGCCTGAGCTCGAGTGATTTGCGGAAGAGCTAGGCAAGCACTGGACTGTCGAAGTCCGTGGCTACCTGGGACCTCCTGGTATGGTTGGTACCAAGCAGTCCATCGACATCCTCAACCGCTTGGTGTCGTGGATCTCGAGAGGAATTGAGCTAGAAGCTGACCCTCGCCATGTCGATATCATCCTGCGGGAAATTGGCTGTGAGGGTGCCAAGGTCACCACTGCCTTGGTGAAGGAGAGGATTGAAGAGGTCGAGAACGCTGAGCCTCTATCCTCGGAAGATGCTTCGTGGTACCGCTCAGTGAGCATGAGGCTGGCCTACCTTTCACAGGACCGACCAGACCTTCAGGTGCTCGCAAAGGAGCTGGCCAAGGGCTTGAAGAGCCCCACCACGGCGCATTTGATGATGCTCAAAAGAGGTGCTCGTTATTTGCGCAACAGCCCTCGCTTGCTGCAGCTGTTTCCATACCAATCTTGCGTGAAGCGCTTGACGAATTGGGTTGACGCGGATCACGCTGGTTGTCTGAGGACTCGTAAGTCAACCACTGGATTCTGTATTTGCCTTGGCGATTCAACCATCAAGACTGGTTGTAAAAGCCAAGCAGTCATCGCTCTCTCGAGCGGTGAAGCAGAATATTATGGAATAGTATCTGGTTCGCGCAACGCTCTTGGAGAGCAATCCACTTTGAAGGACTGGGGCATTCTCTTGCCCATCCAGGCCTTCATGGATGCCAGCACCGGACTATCCATTGGATCCCGTCACGGTTTGGGACGTGTCAAACACATTGACACCGTCTTTCTCTGGGTGCAAGACGTGGTTGCATCCGGGAGGATCTTGCTAGGCAAGAAGCACACCGACGAAATGCTAGCAGACCTCCTAACCAAGCCGCTGGATCGTGCTCGAATCCAGCTTCTTCTGCAAGGATTGAATTGCGTCTATGCAGAGGGAAGACACCACCTGGCACTGAACGCTTGAAGGGCTTGAGCCGGCTACGTGATGGTAGCGTTTCCTTATCGCGGACAGCTGAACAGTTGCTCTGAGCTTCATGCCGCCCTCGGGAGGCGTGTAGGAAAGTACAGGCCTTGTTTTGTCTGTTCAGTGTAGTGGTAGTCTGTGTCACCCGTAGCCCTTTTTGGCTTACCGTAGCAAGGCCCCGCGAGCCTAAAAGTCCGCTGCAGGCCAGGGTTTCTTAATCAGGTTCCTACATTAGGGTTTAAGTGTCGCCCTTTTAGCCTTGTCTTCGCTCAGAGTGAGGAGGGGGGGTTCCTCAAAAACTGAGGCTACCCTTTTTGCTAGGGCGATCCCGGGGCCGACCCCCTAAATTGAGGGCCCTAAACCCTGAAGTGTCCGGATAGTCTGCGTTTGCTACGGAGCGCTGATTCCGCGCCGGGGTATATGCGCAAATAGAACGTACGACCCAGCCTCTCCCGACTCCCGGATGGCGCACGTCAAAAACCCCAGTTTGGCTTCTGACAGATCCTAAGCCCTATAAAGCCTTAAAGCCGCAAATCCTACAGGCCCTCACCCTTGAGAGGGTCCTCGGGATGAGTTTCAGGGGTCGGCCTGCGAGGTTGAGGCCCTCCTTGTTGCCCAAGATACGAAGACGAATACCGGGATTTCAATATGGCCTGGCCTGTGTGGCTCTGATTGAAGGTTTCTATTGCCGGTGTGCTCATCTCCCATATAAGAGCTTTGGGCCCAGGAAGGGACAGCATGTGAGCGTTTGCTTCTTTTGCAGCTGGAGTTGGTGGTTAACTCTTTGCGGGCCGGCAACTAAAAGCCCGTTGAAGAGGGGATCACTTTTTAGGGCGCCCTTTGATTTTGCGTCCCTACGGTTTAGGGTTTAGGGTTAATCGAGCGATTCTAAACTCGGAGGCCCCCTGTGACTGCGACGATTTTCCTGACCCGTCGATGCAACACCGCCTTCAGGCCGAAGCCACCATGCGAGCATCTCTCGAGGGATGCGATACATTCAACGGCAGCTTAAGCACATCAAGCAGGGGAGGATCTGGTATAGAAACCCAAACCCTCTGTCTTGGAGCTCTACACTAGCCCTAAACCCTAAACTCCTAAACCCAGAACCCTAAACCCTAAACCCCAAACCCCTAAACCCTAAACCTCTAAACCCTAAACCCAGAACCCTGAACCCTAAACCCCTTTTTGGCCTTGCAGGCTCTACGGAAGGCTTTCCGGTTGGCGCAGGGCGACCTGGAACGATCCTTCAGCTCGATGCAGGCCTTATGAGCCCTTGAGATGATTTTTGTTTTGAAGTCAGAGTATCTCCTGCGTAGTTTAGGGTTTAGGGGTTTAGGGTTTAGGGGTTTAGGGGTTTAGGGTTTAGGGTTTTAGGGTTTTGGTGTTTAGGGTTTAGGGTAGCCCCGACATAATGAATGTTACTGTAAGATGCACTCAAAGCCTGTATCGTTTCTGCAGTGCCTGCTCCCACTGGTATTCTGAATAGGGACCTGATAACCCTTCATCGTAGTGCCAGGGAGCAGTATGTCTAGGACTTTAAGTTGGGGTTCATGGTTAGGGTTTATGGGTTTTTTGATGCAGGGTTTAGGCTGTGATATTTTTTGTAAGAGTCGCAAATTGAGGATCTCAGCTTTGGGGTGGCGTCTGTGATATTGGGGGCTTTGCGTGTCGGGGCTTCGGTGCTGAATATGGGGCGGTTTAAGGTGTAGGGTGTAGGGGTATCTTAAAGAGTTGAGCAGGGTTTTGGTGCGTGCTACATATTGCAATGAGGCTGGGCCATAACTACTAGTTGCTGAAACCTCTATGGGCGTGAGATAGAGGCTCCTGAGCCAGGGTCTTCGGTGTTGGGATCTTGTAGTTGGCATTTTAGGATTTTAGGGTCAGGGCGGTCTAGGGTCTTCTGGTGGATCCAAGAACTGTACGGATGGGGCTTCAGGGGTTTAGGGTTTCGGGTTTAGTGAAGCTTAAGTTGGTATCGACCGGCAAATGAATTAAGGCTCATAGCTTACTATTGGGAGGGTTGCGGACTTCGATGTTTAGGACTTTTACGCGCTTCCTTGAGATCGGCATGGGCCCGGCAGCCTGAAGCAGTACATGCTACATCCTGAACCCGAAGCCGTAAACCTCAAATATGACAGCCCTAGACTTCAATGAACCACCAAACCATTCCGTTCCGGAAGCAGGAACATGCGTAGGTTGCCTTGTTTCTTCTGGCAACCTGCCTCGACAAAGCCCAAACCCTAAAGCGAAAGACCTCAAAATGTTAAACTACAATCCGTGGGAGTGCTGAGGGTTTGTGTCCTGGGGCCCAGAGGAGTCCGAAGAAGGGTCTCCTAGAGTCCTAGATGGTACACCCTAAACCCTAAACCCTAAATGCGAAC